>OMKP01079511.1:0-15969 GCA_900302375.1 Bathygadus melanobranchus
CCCCTCCTCTCCCCCCCTCTCCCCCCCTCCCCCTCCTCTCCCTCTCTCACCCCCCCTCTCTCTCTTCCTCTCTCTCTCACCGCCTCTCTCTCCCTCCCCCCCTCTCTCTGTCTCTTCCTCACTTTCTCTTTATCACACTCTCTCTCATGCACCCTCCTCTGCCCCCTCCTCCTCCTCCTCTTCATCCTGTCTCTGTCACTCTTCAGCCTCTTTCTCCCTTTCTCTCTCTCTCTTGCTCCTGTCTTATTCAGCCTCTCTCTCCCTTTCTCTCTCTTGCTCCTGTCTTATTCAGCCTCTCTCTCCCTTTCTCTCTCTCTTGCTCCTGTATTATTATTCTTGTCTCTCACTTTTTCTTTCTTTCTCTTTCTCTCTGCCTCTCCCTCTCTCTATACATCCTCCTCTCTCACTCTCTCACTGTCTATCTCTCTCCCTCTCTCTATACATCCTCCTCTCTCAATCTCTCACTGTCTATCTCTCTCCCTCTCTCTATACATCCTCCTCTCTCACTCTCTCACTGTCTATCTCTTTCTAACTCTATCTATCTCTCCTTCCTTCTCACCCAGACTATTAGAGCAAGTCTGTTTTTTGCATGTGCTGTAGGATTCTGAACACACACACACACACATGAAAGCCTGGTGTGTTCCATTAATACATACGAAACAAGATGGACGCCTTGCGGCTGGTGACTGGATCTCTGTACGTTGTAGTTAATGGGGCTGGCTGGAGTTTATTGATCGCCATATCTTATCAATGGATATCTTAACTGTGGCATAGAAACATGTTGATTTATTGCCAGTGCGGGCGTTATTGATTAGGAACAAATTAAATCATTAATCCCAAGGGTTGTATTCTATGATTGGATGATTGGGGGAATTGTGATCTGAAAATTTGAGATTTTTATTTTTTTGCAGACAGCGTAACTTATAACATATTTTTATAATGTATTATTGGTAATGTATTATAATGTATAATAATACTGCTACTTGTATGTTTCTCTTTTAGAATGTAGCACACACACACACACACACACACACACACACACACATACACACACATTTGACACATTATTTAATTGTGTCAAAACATCACTTTCTGTTCGAAAGTGTTTCTGTTCGACTCCCCACTTGCAAAAAGAACCAACAAAAACGTCCAGAAACTAAAAACGTTTCTTTTCTTAGATTTCAATGTTCCTGGGACTCCATCTTTGACAGCTACTGACAAAAAAAGAAGTTTAAAAAATACAAAACACCAAGAGAATATTAAAGGCCCCTTTCAGCAAGGAAGTTCTCCCCTGAGGAGCATCACACCAAGAGGTAGCTGTGTTATCTTTATTTGATTTACTGTTTAGATGAATAGGCCTACAATAAATTAAAATATTAAATAAACTGTCGACCTCAACTGTCAATGTTTACATCCATTTTTGCATCTACATGTCTCCTTCTGTAATTGTGTATATTTTCTGTATGTTTTTGTAGTTTTATTCTTGTTTTAAATGTATATTGTACAACCCTGTAACGCTGTGACATGTAATGTATCTTATCTCATGAGTAAAGTAAACCAATAAAATAAAGACTTTCAACACTTTCTTCTCTCAAGGTTATCCATCTTTTCAATGCTGCTTTCAACAGCGGTTACAACACAATGCAATGTCTTTGGTTAATCTTTACTCACGGCCCCGCAGAGCTGAGATGAACAGAGAGAGAGAGAGAGAGAGAGAGAGAGAGAGAGAGAGAGAGACAGGGCCTGAAGTGCCTGTATCTGCCGTTAACAAATGCGATTACTACGCAGGGACTGCTCTTCTTTTGGGCGTGCTCTGCCTAATGCACATGTTCCAATAATTCCTATGATAACGATCATTGTGGTAGTAAATGGCAATGCTGCACTCCAGTAATGAAGGAGCTCAGCGAACTACAAGTGGATGAACTTGTAGCTCGCCATTTTCAGCAGGGACATTAGTATTACTATAGGCACGAAGCAGAAGGAGACGCAAGCTCTTACCCTCTTAACATGCATTAACAAAGTGCTCGTCTCTGATTGGTTGGGTTTAAACAATCGTAACCTTGGTCATAATGAAACATTATAGAAATACCGCACAATATTTGTTATGAAAAAATACAAAAAAACGAGAATGACGGTGGTTATGCTGAACCCGGGGAGCGCATGCCATCACCTCCAGCAGTCTTCAGGGTTCTCAGAATGAGTGTGGCCTCTCTTCTCAGCGTTTAATGAGACATTCATAACATACAATGCCTCACTCAACACAATGCCTCACTCAACACAATGCCACACACACACACCAAACACACAACACCACACACACCAAACACACAACACCACACACACCAAACACACAACACCACACACACCAAACACACAACACCACACACACCAAACACACAACACCACACATACCAAACGCACAACACCACACACACCAAACGCACAACACCAGACACACCAAACACACAACACCACACACACTATAAATATAAATATACTGTTTCAACACACTTAGGGATAGAAGGGAATCGGATCGTAAGACCAAGTCCAAGGTATACTGTAAGATGGCCTTCGAGAGGACATACACCAGCTTATGAATATGACACAGTGGATGTAAATCTCCATTACAAATACATAGGAAGGAGATTAAGTCTGCACTTTTATTATTAACATTTATTGTCATTTGTCAGAGAGGGAGAGGAGAGGATAAAATCAGCATGATGCTCCAGCATAACCGTTATATATTTGAAACGGGATCAAATAAAACGCATTATCTAGTCCTCAACTGGCATCATTTGTCCAATAGGTGGCAGCAATGCAGCTTAAAGTCCGATGTGTCGTGAACCAACCAATGAAGAGGGCCGAAGAAGAAATAGCGGAAGTGCTCATTTGTTGTCATCATGGCGCCTCCTGTTTAGACCATGGTGTAAACTCGCTCCTCAGTTCAATCACAAGGTTTAAAAGGTTTTGTCCTAAGGTATGTGACAACGTATTATAGCTCGTTTATCGTGGTGCAAACGCGTGTTTTATAGACTGTAACCTGAACGACGGGCTAGCAGGTCAATTCGAGGACCATCTCATTGTTGAGATGACAATGAGGATGATTTCTAATTAGAGATATCAAATCTAAACGGTCCAAACTATCATTGATTAGACACATTGGCTCCAGTCCTACAGAGGTTGCACAAGCTTTAACTAAATGCTGGGGGCTCAATGGAGCTGCCAGCGTCCACCTGATAAGATACCACCAGCCATTCAAACCTGTTGTAATGGAAATTGGGTCCTTACTTATTCCTTTAGACCAACATTTTTCTTCTGCTTGTATTTACTAATGAAATCTGATTCCAGCCGTCTGAAGCAGTGCACCTAACGGTTGTGTGTTTGGTTTTCTTTAGATTTAATTCACTGGTGCTGCAGATACAACCATGAGCACCCAGGTAAGCAAAACACGACATTTGTTGTGTCTATTTCAGATCCTTCTGGCATCGATTATTAAATCCAGCTCTGCATCATCACTGTTAGAAATAACCATTTTGATTTTCCTATTACAGTACAGCATCCTTTTCAAGCAAGAACATGGTAAGTAGCCAGCCACTGGCACCTGCAAATTCATAGTAAATGCTGTAAATTAAAGACAGAAATTAAAATAAAGACAGAAAATAATTTACATTTAGGGCATTTGGCAGACGCTTTTGTCCAAACTGACTTACAATAAGTAAACTTGTCGAGTGTAACAACAATATATCGCTGACGGTACAGTAAGATGTAGAGCACTTGCTAGGCTGACCCCTTGCTGTTAAGCAGTTAAAGATTGCCAGGATAAGATGCTACACAATGCTAAGTACTATTGTAAGTGCCAGGACGTACGAACATACAAGTAAGTGCTAGGGATCCAAGAGGGGATGGGATTCAAACCCTGGTTGGGTAAGTTGGAGTGGGTTAGGGAGGAGATATGGTGGGGGGGCGGGGGTAAGGATGGAAGCTATGCAGAGTCCAGGTGAACTCTGAACAGGTGAGTGTTGAGTCTCTTGCGGAAGCTGGTGAGCGACTCCTGACATCAGTGTCCACCCAGATGTATGATGACTAGATCAGTCTACCAGCTGTCCCAGTGGATTATAACTACTGGTAGGCTTATCTAGCCATCGTACATCTGGGTGGACTCTCCCACTTGTTATGTCACTAGGGGGTCATCACATGACAATTGCTAATCACACGCACACCTGGTGGTAAAATAGGGGCCTCTTAAATGTGATTCCTGCTTATGTAGGGCACTGTGAATAGCCTTTGTGTTTGAAGGGTTGCTATATAAATAAACTTGCCTTGCCTATTGTTGCTACTGTTATGAGCTGCATCAGTTGGGCCTCAACGTGTGTATTTGTGTCTTCAGCACACGATGATGCAATCTGGACAGCGGCGTGGGGGCGGAGCGAGGCGGACGGGTCAGAGACCATCGTCACCGGCTCTCTGGACGACATGGTGAAGGTGTGGAAGTGGTAAGCTCCTCCCCTCTCTGAGTGCCCGGGTTGTAACCCCAACCTACCCACAAACAGCGGTTCTCTTGAATGCAACAAAGTGGGGACACCTTTCAGTTCACTCTCATTTCAGTGATTTTAAATGTTGTATTCTATGTGATAAAGTTTGCAAAATAACTTTAAATTAAATAAAGATTAAATGTTGTAATCTGTGTGTACTACTACTACTGCTACTATATTACTACTACTCTACAATGTAAACTACATTGTAGTTTATTACATACATTCTCTGAAAACAAACACCCATGCTTGGCCCTTTTCATTTTAAACAACAACAAATCCTAGATTGATCTCCTGGTTCTTGTCCTAATCTGCTCTCTGTGACCGCCCCTCCGTGGTGCCTCAGGTCAGACGAGAAGCTGGAGCTCCAGTGGAACCTGGAGGGCCACCAGCTGGGCGTGGTCTCCGTGGACATCAGCCACAACGGGGCCATCGCCGCCTCCAGCTCCCTGGACGCACACATCCGCCTCTGGGACCTGGACTCCGGCAAGCAGATCAAGTCGATGGACGCGGGCCCCGGTAAGACAGGGAGTTTGAGAAACCTTGTCATTGGATGTATGTGTCTGTCTAGCCCTCCTTGAAGCTTGTGTATCACTCATCTGAACCACATCACTAGGGGTGTGAATTTTTCGATTTTTAAGATTTTTATTTATTTATTTATTTTTATTTGTCACATACACACACAGGGTATGCAGTGAAATTAATTCGATTCGATTCAAAATTGATTCTTGATATAGTGCATAGGGGTACTCATTTCAGGGTCTACTGATGTCATAAAAGCAGAGTAAAGTGTGTAAAGATAATCTACTTACAGTATATCAACTGATCAACAATGTAAACACACAAAGCAAACCTAAGACAAGAGGAATAAAGTATATTGTATATATACTTTTTACTTTTTATAATACATACATATAAATATGTATATATTATTTTATTGATTTCATATTTGTATTGATTTATAGCGTAATCCATATCGTGTAGAGTGACCCTACATGACATTATGTTTATGTGGCCCTTACAATGTTGTGTGTGTGTATCGGCTCATGTCTCTCCCTAGTCGATGCATGGTCTGTGGCCTTCTCCCCGGACTCCAAACACATTGCCACCGGCAGCCATCTTGGTAAGGTCAACATCTTTGGAGTGGAGAGTGGCAAGAAGGAGTACTCACTGGACACCCGAGGGAAGTTCATCCTGAGCATCGCTTACGTAAGGACGCGTCTCCTCAAAGTTTGTTTTGGGCTGCCAATTAGCAACGGCTGTCATTAACAAAGGGACAGTTGGATAATACATATGAAATGTGGTTATTCGGTCAAAAATAGTCAAACCCACCCTAGCTTAGACCTTGTAATGTGTTAGGAAGCTGCCCACACCTTTTGTGTTAGCGGGTCAAATTTGACCCATGATTTAACTCAAAATACTCCAAAAACAATGATTATCATCCAATATTGTTTTTCACCTCATAGCTAACTTATTATGCATTCATATCCATGCAAACACTGTTTTAATGTTATTTTATTGGCCCCATGGACCTTTCATCTTACAATATACCACTCGTTTTCAATTAAAGAAATGTTTAAATTCACTCATTAAATTTCCTATAGTGAAGACAATGGGTAATTATGTTATCTGACTATAATAGACTAATATTAGAACACACCTCCAAAATATATTACTTGTGGGATTTTATTAACTTAATATTATTAACCATAGTAACATCTGTGGTGTTACGGGTCAAAATTGACCCGTATAGATTTATGTTAGGAAAAAGGTCAAAAGTCCTTCCTTTTTCATAAAACCAAACTGCTCAAAATAGAAAATGCAAATAAATGCAAGAACATGAACAAGAGCAAGTTTATCTCTCTCTCAAATTGAACATTGACAACATGGTTTGTGTCTGTTTGTGTGTGTTGTGTGTGTGTTCCTGTGGGGGCAGGTGTCCCCAGGGAAGACAGGATGGAGGGGGGTGTAAGGTGTAAGGCGTGTGTGTGCATTTTTAGTCAAAATGTATCGATATTCTGCGAGAAAGTTTGTGTTCCTGTGGGGGGAACACAAACCCTTCACCCTACCCCATCCTTGGTGGGGTAGGGTGTGTGTGTGTGGGTGGGTGGGTGTGTGTGTGTGTGCGTATGTGTGTGTGGTGGGGGCAAATTGCGCCAAATGTGATCCATAGAGCAACCCACAACTTTTAAATGCATGCAACAGCCAATATTCTCTGCTGAGTCATATTTGACCCCTAACACAGATATCACTTTTTTAGACCTTCAGAATTTTTTTTTTTGTGTTAAAATAGCTGTTTCTGAGGAACTCATGAAGGGTTAGTTCCAATAAAAAAAAGGAAATGGTACTTTTTACATATCGTAACTTGTGTTGGGGTCAAGACCCCAACACAATATAAGGGTTAGTACCTGTTTTTCATTCATGAGCTAAGGGTTTCAAATGGCTCCACATAGCCACGTATCACCCATGCATTTTGCTGTAATATTTGAAAAATACTCATTTTCATTCACACTCACCTTCTGCTTATTAAACTTTAGGACAATTCTTTTTAGTGAATTTTCATTTAAAAAGGGAGAGAGGGGCTGTCTCCCAGGGGACCCCAGCTGGACGAAGGCCTTAGTTCACATGAAGAACATCCTCTGCTCTTTTTAGCCCAGTGAACCTTGCGGAGGTTGACGCAGGCAGCTATCCTAACAGCATATTAAGTGGCTCACCAGTTTGAGAGGACCATGAATAGCTGAAGGTAATGGGCTTCAAGAGGGCACTTTCCCCCACAAAAGGGGGTCTTCGGCCCTCCGGCAGAACAGGCAGGGTAGCGGGGGGTCCTCTGGCTCTCTGCCATGAGCGGATGAACTGCCAAGGTCTGCTGCCGAGTGGGAGAAAATGGACTGAACATTTTCTAGGAGCACAAAATTGAAAGTAATTGCTCATAGCAGCTGCTAGTTAAAAGGACAAATCACACAAAGACATGTCGCACAATGCTGACTGCCCATGTTATTCAGTTATGCTTTAGTGATTTAGTTGGAACAAATCATTTTTTTGCTTTTGCTTTTTGAAAAAAGCCATTAGATTGGTGAAATTAGTCAAATGAATGTAACATATTTTAATGTCATCTTTATATAATAATAATAATTAGAACTTTTGTGTAGTTTCCGAGATCCCTTTCAACGATGAGGTATACCCCATAAAAACCTGAAAGACACTGACATTTAGTTATTATTATTATTATTACTGTCTTATATTGCCATCTGAGGCTGCAGGGAATCAGTGGTTTTGTGTGTGGTTTATTTTGTGTCTCAGAGCCCAGATGGGAAATACCTGGCCAGTGGAGCCATAGACGGAATCATCAACATCTTCGACATCGCTACTGGGAAACTACTCCACACGCTGGAAGGTATACATTTATTTACTATTCATTATTATGTATTTATCTGGTATTTATTACCATGTGGGGACCACAATTGGAACTATGCTACCTTCTCATTAAAATAAATACACATTCTCTTTGCACACACTACGGGTCGATTTAAAGAAAAGCAGTGAAGGTGAGCCCCAGTTCCTGAACGATGTGTCTCTCTCCTCAGGTCACGCTATGCCCATCAGATCTCTCACCTTCTCACCGGACTCCCAGCTGCTCGTCACGGCGTCAGACGACGGATACATCAAGATCTACGATGTGTGAGTGTCCCTAGCCCAGAACGTATGGGGTTGAGGTCTGCCTCAACACCATGCATACACCTTTTGAATCAGGGCTCAACACTTTTCATGTGGCAGGGGCTTTTTATTAAAATGTATCTGTGCACTGGGATATCTTTATTATTTTTACCGTCTTATACTTACATGCTGTTTTCTATTTTATATGATTTGTCTTTTAATTATTGTTCTTTTTAAATGTCTTTGAAATGTGATTCTTGCCTATGTAAAGCTCTGACCCAGGCATTGGTTTCAAGAGAATTGTTTTCTTGCTCCGTAACAGTAGTTTATAATTGTGTTTTGCAGACAACACGCCAACCTGGCGGGCACGCTCAGTGGCCACGCCTCCTGGGTCCTCGGCGTCGCCTTCTCCCCCGACCACGCCCACTTTGTCTCCAGGTGAGACTTTCCTCTTACACGAGAGAGTAGTTGCCGTTGACACATTGGCGAATGTCGTTGTGAAACCTCTACCTGGTTTTGTGTTCAGCTCGTCCGACAAGAGTGTGAAAGTGTGGGACACAAACTCCAGAGTGTGTGTCAACACTTTCTTCGACCATCAAGACCAGGTGAGCAAGTCTCCACCTAGGGCATATGAAACATTATCTACTAAAGAGAGAGAGAGAGAGAGATCTATCTATGAAAAAGTGGTCCCTAGCAAGCGTGACGGTTCCCCGTTAATACATTTATCTGATCATGTTGCTTATTGAAACTCATTGACTGGTATAATTACTTTAATTGACATGAACACCTGTGCTCCCAGGTGTGGAGCGTTAAGTACAACAACACCGGCTCTAAGATCATCTCTGCAGGCGAAGACCGCGCCATCCACATCTACGACTGCCCCATGTGACCAGGGGATGGACAAACACAAACAACATTGACTACATTTAAACAAACCAACAAGTCATTCTCGTATTTGGTTAATCCAAATAAACAGAATTATAGGGGAGGTAGGTGGTTGTTGGGGAAGGTTGTAAAGCTATTTTTCACTGGCCTGCTCTGGTCAAATAAAACTTTTTTTTTTTCTATTTTTGCTCGTTTGGCAGTTTTTTGTTTATGAGCAAGTATAGCCACCTAGTGGCTGAGATGAGGAACTGTATCCTATGTATTTGTGGTAGTCGGACGACTCTGGGATTAGTGTTAATGATCATTTTTGCATCACAATTTATTTTAACTGAAAAACTATTAAAATCATGTGAGATTTGTTGTGGTCTGTACCAAACAAACATGTTTTCTTACATCTGGAGGAATAAATGTGTAGGCCAGGGCATCTCAGCACCACAGTGTCATTTATAATGGTGTTAATACATTTACCCTGATAAAATACCCTCTTCATACTATATTCATATACATTTTGAGGTCAGAATTAGTCAAGAAAATAACACACTAAACAATTCTTTATAGGACCACAATAACATTGGTTGCCATTGAGGGGATTAATGATCATTGTCTCCCTCTTCAGTAAACGTCCAGTCAACACCTGTGGCATCTTGGCAAGAAGTCCTTTATTACATATTCAATGTGTACTGATCTGATGCCAAATACAACACATAAGATTTTTTTTTCCCGATATTCAGACGATTTACGTACAGGGACACTTATAATCATTACCTTCTATAGTTATAGACTATCTGTCTACTTGGACCAGTCAGACCTGTATCAACATCAACCCAACTTTCTTATGTTACAAACTGATTTCAAGTGACAAAATGGCAAAAGATATAACAATGTAACTACAATTACACTTCAATATACTGCTGGTGGCAAATTGCACTGTGGGATTGACCTCAGTGTTCATAAAAATAGAATTTGCAGCCATAATGCAATAGCTTCCTGGTAGTTCTGGATGGAAAGCTGTGGTTAAAGTCTTGAGTTAAGAGTGCTCTGCATCTAAACACTGAGAATGTCACAGGTTTGATTCCCTTTGACACATAATCACCGAAGACAGTTTTAGAAAAAGGTGGTAATTTTCTCATTTTAAAGTCAAAGGTAAATCATGATTTAAAAATAAGGCAGTGAGACGTCAATGAACAGCACTCTGCAAGGCAGCCACAAAGCGCATGTTATTGTGCTTAGCCAACTCCTGACAACTTACATTAACAAGGAAAAGAAACAAACAATATACATTGGTAGCAATTGTGATCAAATGATCACGTCGGAATTTTTAATGATATTTCCGAGTCAAAGGCTCAACCTGCAGAGATGGGATACGTCAGGTGATACCCGGTCCCACGTCTAAACCAGCCCTCCGTGGCACGCGATCTTAACGTCTGTACAGAAGTGCCTGCGTCCGCTGGAATGCACCGTACAGATATAGAAGATGAAGAGTAACGTGGCGAAATTACACATTTGCTGTTTGCCGATGTCATCTTACGATAAAAAGACGTGTTAAAACCATATATCAACATATTTTATGCAAACACCCGATGTTTATCAGATCCGATGTTTACTCGAACGAAACAAGAGACACGATAGCAGACAATGCTACTGTATTATACGCTTTCCTTTTTTCCCAGGGTGCTTTGGGGCAGGAGGTACTTTGGATACCTTATAGAATATTTGTGAAAATATTTTACACTATGCAAGTGTCTTATCTTTCTCCCAACAAATCATAAACGTATTAAAGGTAACCCGAAATTGCTATATATACACGTTTTTTATGTTTTTTTATGTCTAGGTATAAAATGGCTTATTCCACAATGGCAGTTTGAGTCTAGCCCGTAGCTCTATAATAAAACAGCTGTGAAACACGCAATACCAAAATCAGATTGAACAGAAAAATAACGTCACCCAACAAATACCCTACCTTATTAAACTCTTGACTCATCTACAATGCTTGAAGTGAACACTAAAATACCTACACAGGTATACGTGGTAGGTGGAGGAGATTCAGGTGTTTTTGTTTCAGTTTTGATGGAGTGGTTTTATAGTTTCCCCACCTTCACCTGGGTCCTGGTATCATCTGAAACTGAACCAGTTCAGTTTTGTTCACCAGTGTAGTGACTGGTGTCCACCAGGGCCCAGTACTGAACCGGTTTGGTTCGGTTCGCCAACGTCTGCTCTATCCACCAGGGCCCAGTATAAGTGATACGGTACTGAACCGGTTCAGATCCGTTGACCAGTGTCTGGTATCCACCAGGGCCCAGTATAAGTGGTCCTGTCCGGTACTGAACCGGTTCCGTTGCGTTCACCAGTGTCTGCTCTCCACCAGGTCGGCCCGCAGGCTGAGTCTCTTAAGGGTCTCGTAGCCCACCACGATGAGCACAGAGGTGGGCATGGCAGAGATGATGCGGGCAGACAGCCCCTTCGTCATGCCCCGGGCTCCCTCCTCTGCCAGCAGCTGCTTGAAGGTCTCAGAGACGGACGAGCGTCCCTCCACCTGGCAGACAGAGGCACGTAGCATTGTGGTATATTAGATGAACCGGTGTGCATAATCTTTTCGATGGCCACAACCTGTGAATCGGTCATTTACCTGCACTCTGGCCCGGACCACGTCCATCGGATTGGTCAGGGTGGAGGCTGTGGCTGCTGCCATTGGTCCTGCTATCGCCAGCACAACCAGGTGAGGGCAACTGCTGGGTGCAATGCTGGACAGACGTTCTAGAAACACAGATGAGGGATGTAAGAACTAGGGCTGGGCAATACGTGGACATTATATCGGTATCGTCATTCCTGGTTTCAAAGGCTGCATTACAGTAAATGTCATCTTCTGAACTTACCAGACTGTTCTCACTGTTCTATTTGCCTTTATCCACTTAGTCATCATATCCACATTACTGATGATTATTTATCTAAAATCTAATTTCGTGACTTTTTTGTGAAAGCACAAATAGTCATCCCTAAAATATTGTCGCAATACATAGATTGTCCCCATATCACCCAGCCCTAGTAAGAACATGAGAATTCTGTGGTGGTTTACAGCACAGGTTTGAATGGTTGGTTATGGTTCACAAAACATTAACCAAGAGACAAGAGAACTAATGAAGGATCTGTGCTACATTCTGTAAACCAGATATGTATGTGTAGTCTCTCTCGATGAGCCAAATCTCCAGAATGTGTTGCTGTAGTTGCGTTGCTGCGACAACCATAACATGCTGATGACGTACTGGCGTTGTTTTCTATACATTAACACAACATACAGAAACAAAGAGAAGCCCGTTACCAGAGTAGAAATGGTAGAAGGGCCACCAAAGAGCGCTGTTTGGGATGTAGGTGAGCAGCGACGCCACGTATCCCCGGTAAAACCCGCGGAACCCGTCGGCAGCGAATATCTGCACCACGATGTCCCGGGTCTGTCCGAAGGTCAGCCGGCGTTGGCGTTTGGCCACCACTGCGGCCCTGGGTTTGACCTTGAAGCGGGTCATGTGCTCGCCCTGTCCCTGCATCATCAACTGCTGGGCCACCACATCGATGGGCACCGTGATGGTCTGCGCCACCAGAGAAGCCGCGCCCCCGGCCACCAGAGACTTCACTGTGTTGCTGGACGAGTAGAGTGACACGTACTTGCGCACCAGCTCGTAGGTGGTGATGTAGGCCTGCCCCGACACCAGCGTGAAGGTGCTGACCATGAAGCCCCGGTACAAGCCTCGCAGGCCGTCTGTGCGCAGGATCTTACAGAAGGCGTCCAGTGTGCCTGTGTACAGCGCCTTGCCCTTCTGCACCTGCAGCAGGGTGCGGATGAGGCTGGCCGGGTAGACCGTGAGCCGTGTGGTCAAGGTCATGAACACCCCCAGGGAGTAGAACTTCCTCTTGTCCAGGTCCTCCCATTCAATGATCTGGATGGCACCTTTCTGCTGCATGCCGGCCGTGCAGAGCTCTGCCCCAACTCGTGCTACAATTCTGGAGAGGGCACCTTTCCCACGGCCATGTCCTGTGATGGGCAGCAAGACGACACTAACATCATAGAACTGGCAGGACTTTGATACTGTCAGACACTACGCAATACAACATGTAAATACCGTCAGCTGCTGGTTCGTTAGATGTTGTTATAGCCTATCCATAGCTTCGAC
This sequence comes from Bathygadus melanobranchus, assembly GCA_900302375.1. Classification (NCBI taxonomy): domain Eukaryota; kingdom Metazoa; phylum Chordata; class Actinopteri; order Gadiformes; family Macrouridae; genus Bathygadus; species Bathygadus melanobranchus. The sequence continues at coordinate 13,235 of OMKP01079511.1, forward strand.
ATTATGTGTAATTGTTTATAGATAATGTAACGTCTAAACAAAGCTTCCTGGTGATCATGTGTCAACATCTTAAAGCCTCCCCATGACAATAACAATAAATACAATAACAAAAAAAAAACATAACAATAATAACACATTTTCCAAACATGGCGTGATAAGATAGGTCGTTACTGAAATGCCTTATTTTATGGTCAGATGTTTCACAAAGACATTGAGTATTGTTTACGACTGATCTGCGATATTGAACCCGAACCCAGTACAACAGAACTGGTCCTCCACATGGCTGCCTCGTATAAAGTCACACATCTGCAGCGATGGACGCCCAGCAAAATACACTTATTACTTACTTATCCAGAGGCCACTTGCAGACGTCGACGTCGTCCTCGGACAGCGGCCAGGGTCGTGTGAAGGTGTGCATTAAACGTGCAGGTCTGCAGGGCTACGGCCTAGTCTGCAAGGTGGTCGTCCAAGAAGTCACGCCTGTCTCTACTTGCTTGTTTGCGCGAACACACAATGTCAAAGGTGAAAGGTCGTTAGGACTGTCGAAAATCTCCTACCGATTTGTTTTTTTAATAAACCTGGAAGCGATGTGAACATGTCAAACTTGTGTTTTAGTTGTGTGCGTGTGTGCTATTATAACGTACCGTAACTGTACACGTTCAGTTGTTAACTAACTGCGGAAATGGTAAAAATTGCATCCGTAGTCACATGGCTTCTTCTGTCGTGAACTTAAAGCCACAGTCAATGTTCCTCGTGTCAAAATAAACATCGCGAAATAAAGTATGGAAATACACCGAATAAACCACCCTGATTGAAAATAACATTGGATTTCACCCGAACTTCAGATCAGAACCGATCAGAACACAACTTTTATAAATATAACAAATATGAAAAACCATAGTAGTAACTCTGTCTTTAACTGTACAGTGGAAGACACCTTTGGAGATAACATGACTACGCATCCCGCGTAGTCATGTTGATCACATTGTGATATATTTGAAACTTTCTGTTAGTTCTACTCCTACAGTTGCTCTATCTACTACAATTACTGAAACAACAGTAATATGAATAATCCAAAATAATCCAATATAATAATCAGAATGAATAACAACATTATAACAACCATCATTGTTATTATTTTGTTTGTTCATTACTACAACAACAATCATTGATAATCAATTTACAATAATTAGGCCCCCCTGATATTCTGTTAGTAAATAGTCCAGTGGGCGTGGCTGTAAAAACCTCGCGCTCCGATTGGTCCGTTTCCACAGGGTTGAAGACGTCACGAGGAGCGGGGTCGTGTTCATTTCATAAGGAGTCATGGCGTACGCTGCTGGAGTCAACGGTAAGGAGACGTCGTCCGTAAAACTACGTTATTACTCAGCAAATGTATAACCCACCGGTGTGAAAGTGTCGACGACGACACTATACGTTGATAATTGACCGCCGGGGCTCTATTTAAACGGTCGACGCCATACATTGACGGCCAACAACAACAGTTAGCCGGCCGACTGCACCCGAACACAGCGTCGTTTCCAACTCGGCTACTCGTTGTTTTTATACTAAAGGTTGTTGTTAAACCAGGCGTTTCCTTTTAGACAAGCAACCCGGTTCACCGTCGAGCTGAAACCGGCGATAATGCGTGTCATTATCGCGATAATGCCGGTGTAAACGTTAGCGTGTCTTATCGTTGCAAGACATTGGCTCAGAGGAACTGGTACCGGCCGATGTTATCGGTAGTGTAACCATGTAGCCCGTTCTTTTGCCTATCACCGGTGAATTATGATGTCGTTCTGCGGGGTTTAGGTCAGTGGTGACGGGACACCATCTAGCCCGTTCCTTTGCTTGTCACCGGTGAATTATGATGTCGTTCTGCAGGGTTTACGTCAGGGTGGACGGGACGCATGCATGCTGGTATTGTCAGTGGAGCCGCTTGCATTGCGTCACGTTGTTTGCGTGTTGATTTTACACTAGTTCAGGTCACTTTGACCCTTGAACTCTTTTTGCCCAAACTGGCGTGATCTGAGAAGTGTTTTTGCAGTGTTTCATAACCACTTCTGTAAATGTAATGCCTGGTTTTGCAGGTGCCTCACACCTCTGTTGCTGTTTGTAATTGTAAACACGGGTGGTCGTAATTACTCGTTAGAAAGACACTTTTATAACCACCCCTATTATATCAGGTAGAGGACACAATATTGTAATGCGCTTATGTTGTGCAGTGCTATACTGGACATCAGTATGCATGTAACATGTCTTGAGGCATCCATCAAACATAGGCCTCTACTAATTGAGAATGTTGGGTTCATGTTGTCATGTGTCAGGTTGGAATGTGTAACTCTTTCCCTGCATGGTGTCCAGCAGTATTGCATGTCAGTGTTTCTTGTTAGTTACTATTTGCATTACATTTACATTTAGGACATTTGGCAGATGCTTTTATCCAAAGCGACTTATAATAAATAAGTACATTTGTTGAAAGAGGGAAACAACAATATACATTTACATTTAGAGCATTTGGCAGACGCTTTTATCCAAAGCGACTTACAAAAAAGTAACACATTTGTCGAAAGAAGGAGACAACAATATATCGCTGAAGGTAGAGTGCAATTAGAATAGAACAAGTTACAAGTATTCCTGGTTGCCAGGTCAATAGAGCAAGTTTACAAACTTACAGTTGCTAGGTTGGCTCCTTACTGTACAACAGCAGGTAGTCAGGATAAGATGCTACACAAGCT
>OMKP01079512.1:0-11433 GCA_900302375.1 Bathygadus melanobranchus
CTCCTATTCCCTCGTTCCTTTTCTCTCATCTTTGGAACCTCTTAGTGCCTTGAGATCGATGGTGCTCGTTTCCCACTCGCGGTGTGAGAATAAATACCATTGTAATGCTGCCGACTGCGGGGCCAAAGCTGCACGCAACCTCCGTTTTAGTAATGTTCTTATTTAACGTTCGCTCAGCGGCGCGCACGACCGAAACGGTGTACATGAAGAATGGTGCTCCCCTTCAGATAATACTGACTTTTGTCGTTTGTAATATATCTCACCAAAACATCTGTTTACCAGTTGCATTTTAACAGCATTGTAGTTTTAGTTATTAGTTTTAGTCGCGTTCTGCTGGGATATCTTTTATTAGAAATATGTTACTGCATGCCGTTGCATTTGTGCAGTGTCGGCTAGTAGCTACCGATGAGATGGTAACATTTTAATATCTTGAATGGCTGTTCTTTCTCTTATTTGTGTGTGTGTGTGTGTGTGTGTGTGTGTGTACATGTGTGTGTGTGTGTGCATGTGTGTGTGTGTGTGCATGTGTGTGTGTGTGGTACATGCTAGCATGCTAGCACTCTCTCTGAGTGTGTGTGTGTGTGTGGTGATGCCAGACTAAGTAAAATAAGATACAACATACAAAATAATAATACAAATGTAGAAAATAAAATGGTCTAAAAAAGACAATATTATGCAAATGTTGATTTGTAAGTACAGCGCAAATGAAGTAAGACTATAATATTCTATAATGAGGTAATGGTCGGGATAGGGTTGAATTAATCAAACTATTTCCCAGGCCTAGGCCATAGAATGACTTTTTCTTTATATCTTTATGTCTCTCTGTCTCTGTCTCTGTCTCTGTCTTTGTCTCTCTCTCTCTCTCTCTCTCCAACCCCTGCCTCATATATGGGCAGAATCTACTAATTAAATCACTAATGTATCATTGAGGGGTGCGGCCTACTCCTAGGGGCCAGTCGCCTGTTATTGGTGCAGTAAGTGTGATGTATGGTGCCGGCCGGCTTTTTAAAATCTACAGCTATGTGGCTCGGGAGCCTGTAGGAGCAATCGATAGGGTTAGGCTGCTTAAGTGTTCTGGACAGGGTGCATAATGAACGGCTACAGCTCTCGAGGAAGGCCGGCCCTTTAGCTCTGATTGTGTGCTTCAGTCATCGTTCCAGGCCGGACCTCCGTTCCAGAGTTCCTCGAGTTCCTGGCACCAGCACTGTACAATCGGCTTGTGCATCAGTACTGACTGATGATTGGTGTGGCTACTGGAACATGACCATGTGTGGGACTGGTATGGTGCTTTGGGCCATGAACAGAAACTGCTTAAAAATGGCATGCATTAGCTATGTAAAGGTTACATGCCAAGATTACACCAAGGAAGCCCGTCTCGTATAGGAGCAGGTACCAGCTGAAGTGCTGCAGGGCCAGGTCTCCAAACCCTATGTATCTGGTTTAGTACCACACTCCTACTTTAGCTGTAAACAGGCCTTAAGAGAGGCTGCTGCTTTATACTGTATGTCATTACTGTAATGGGTTAACTGTAATACATTCTGTGATATCACGTTGCAGAGATCAGAGAACACTGCAGCATCCTAGTCCGTTCTCCCCCTGCTTGTGTGTGTGTGTGTTTAATTCTATGTCTTTGTGTGTTTGTCTTTCTCTTTGTGTGTGTATGTGTCTGTACTTATGCCATATGTGTGCATGTATATCTGGACAGTACGTACATGTGCATGTGTACAGCATGCGTTTGTGCGCATGTGCATTGTGGAGTGTGGTGATGACTGGTTTAACCTGTGGGCATTGATTAGCGAATGAAACCACAGGTGTGCAGCCTCACCAAGTCCCAGACGAATCATCAGCAACCACACACACTCCCCAAGCATGTATGTGTGAGTCGAGTTGCGGCCGTGACTGCGCCCCCGCGGTGCGACATCCCCCTCGGTGTGTGTGGTGCATTCGCATGCAGAGACGGCATGCATAATGTGTGTGTGCTCTCAGGCTGCGATGGTGTGATGGGAGACGCAGCTGAGCCACAGAGACAGAGAACTGTTTATTTGCTGCTCTGCGATGTGTTCATTGTTCTCTGTGTTGCGCTGCAGTCCAAGCACTCAGAAGGGAGTCGCAGGTGCTCCTTGATCCCTGCACTGTTACCCAGCATGCTCCCTGTGCTGTCTGTCACTCTGACACACACACACATGCTCACACCCACACACGCTCACACACACACACACACACAGGAATGCACACACCTCTTCATCTCCCTCTGTTTTCCCTCTGCAGTCTGTTTATCCAACACTTTAATCAGCTCTGCCTCACCGTACACACACACACACACACACACACGCATACACACACACAAACACCTGCTCTAAATCCCGATCTTTCTCAAACACATACACCCGTGCTTTTGCATTATTAATTTTATTATTTGTTGTGATTCATATTGAATCTAGATTAGATTGTATGCCCAAGAGAGATGTTAATGTGAGCTTAATTTATAGCCTCTTGAAATTGTGTTGAATAAATCAGAAGCTTATTAGAAGTAGTGCACATGTGATTCCACTCCTCGTCAGAAGATCCGTTAACATCTGTGTGGCTGCCACACGCCACCGAAAGTGGTTTTCAGGGGCTCCTCCAACACTGGAAACTTATAAACCCGTTTATTGCACAGTTTTTAGACAGAGCAGGTGGTACACAGCTAGTATGCTAGCACTCTCTTTGCCTGGTTTAACCTGTGGGCATTGATTAGCCAATGCACCACAGGTGTGCAGCTTCACCCAACCAGACTAATCAGTCTGATGGGCCTGTGGTTGGTGGCTGCTTAAACCAGCCACCAACACACACTCCACATACCCCAGACACCAAATTAAGACCGGGGAGAATCGGTAGCAGGCTCAACAGCTGGGACGTGGTGGTAGCCCCTCGGTGAGCCCGGAGCAACCTTCGCTAGGGCCCCCTTCCATCAGGGCGCCGACGCACGATCCCATCACCCTCCTGGAGCATGGGGCCTTCGGCTTGCTGGCGGAGGTGCGGCCGATCCTGGGCTGCTCCAGGCTGGCTCCAGGAGCGGCCGGTCCTGGGCTGCTCCAGGAGCGGCTAGCCACAGACGGCTGCTTATAGCGGTCGCTGCACTGCCGCCCCACCGTCCTCTGCTGGGCTCCACCGGTGACCGTCGCTGCCGTCAGGGAACGGGCCGGTGCTGGGAGTCTTCTGTGTCCTTCCTGGTGTATGTGTGTGTGTGCAGCTGCTACCGTTTCCGGAAGAAAGAGAAGACAAGTCACCAGAAGCAGGTGTTCATCGGCCCACCGCTTCCATTTAAATAAACGTTTTGCTACGTTTTGTCGGGGCTGAACGCGCCTGGTCTAGAATCGTGACATGAAACATCGGTTTCTTGGTTGAAAAAGCAATTATCCAATGAGCGCTGTGGGGGGACTAACGATTAGCCAATCAGCGCCACAGGCGGGACGAATGCCGTTGTCAAGCTGTTGTCAAGCTGTGCGTCGTAACCAAGGAGGAGTAATAACAAAGAAAACAAAGATGGACGCTGCTATCATGGCTGTTCTAAAACGATTAAAAGTACCAATTACTTTGAAATCCGAACAACGCTCTGCTGCGAAGGCATTTATTCAGAGTACTTTATTTTTACTTCACTACGCTTTTAAACTCCGGCAAAACCAGTATGTTGGCATGGCTACACATCAGTGTTGACTTTAAATGACTATTCAGGCGGATACGTTGGAGATGGAGTGATTGGTTGGGGAAAATTGAATCCCCCTCCCCCACGAAAATGGGTGAGAGCGGAGGCCGTGTCAGACTGAAGATGTATATGGAGTGTAAGGAGTTGACATTTCTGTCTGATATCAGGCTACAGGTACAGCTAAACGAAATCCACTTCAGCAGCAAGACTGCAGCAACGCGTTGATATATTCAGAGATTGGATTTGTTAGAATTGCTATTCGCATCTCTTTCAAATGAGCACTGGATTTGTAGAATATGAATGACTGGTGACAGGTTCAGAAGATATTATGTCTCTTCTGGTAAAAACAGAAAAACACAGAGAGAGGGCGATCACAGTCAAAGACAGACAAGCAGACAATCAGACAGGAAAGAAAAACTGACATGGAAATGAACCCCATGGTTATATTATGTTTTAGAGAGCACATATAAAACCTGAACGACATTGAATTCGACTTTGACCCTTGTGCAGTCGAGGTCATCTGATACTGACACAACAGTGTGTGTGTGTGATGACATTGGTGTGTGTATGTGTGTGTGTGTGTGTTTCTATGTACAGTGACAAATAGCTTGTCATACATGGGAGCTGACATACATCAGTTACTAACCCTTTCAAGGCGCTGCAAGCGCTGTCTAATCTGTCTATTTTAGGTTTGCAATCGATGCAAAACACCATTTAGGCTAAGCTATGATACCATTTATCCTAGGCTATGCTACCATTTAGGCAAAGCTATGCTACCATTTAGGCTAGGCTATGATACCATTTAGGCTAGGCTATGATACCATTTAGGCTAGGCTACGATGCCATTTAGGCTAGGCTACAATGCCATTTAGGCTTGGCTACAATGCCATTTAGGCTAGGCTATGATACCATTTAGGCTAGCTCTACAGCTAATGATGACCCTGGCCTATGTGTCCCGTCAGACCCTCAACACACCACACGACTTATTTTACATGATACATGTTTTACATGATTTTATTTGACTTCCAAACAAGACTAACAATACTATTTGTGAGGCTGCTTTAGGACTGTTATTAGTTTTCCGTGAAACAAAAAAAGTAATAACAGCCCTCAGGATCCATAAAGGTGTATGTATGTATCCCAGATATCCTGAAGTGGTGAAACACAAACAGAATACAAAGGACAAGTTCATATATGGCATTGGATGGACACTTTAATCCATCCAATACGGTGAGCGCATGCTGCATCCAGCAGAAGTGTTTCCGTCTCTCTCTCGTGTATTGATTTGAACAGTAGATTGGATTGCGACCCATGCTGTGTGCCGTTATGTAGGCCTACGCCATGCTTAGAAATGTAACCTTGTAACCTTCTTTTCATTTCTACCACAACTGTCGGCGCTGCTCTCGTACCACCCAGGTTCTTGAGACTTAAGTGTTGCTTTCGACGTCGGAGACACAGAGTAAAATATCTCCTTCACCCTATCTGTAAGGCAAAAATGATCAAATCTCTGTAAATACCAGAACACATGAAGATCTTACGGCCGCTAATTGAGCCTTCCCTCACTCGCTCAGCCCGTTACTTTAATGTGACGCGAGAGCCTCAGTGTTCTCTCTTATTTAAACTGATAGATGATGACGGTAAGTCCTTTATTACGATGACATCACGTGGCGTCCCCTCCATCTCTGGGGAGAGAGTCTTGTTTGAGCTGTGAGAGAGGAGACTGCTGGGGAAATCCCCCCGCCATTCTGATGACTGGTTACAAAGCAATAGCTTATATAATGGATGTGTGTGTGTGTGTGTGTGTGTGTCTGTGTGTGTGTGTGTGCATGTGTGTGTGTCTGTGTATGTGTGTGTGTGTGTGCGTGTGTCTGTGTGTGTGTGGGGGTGGTGATCTCGGCTGACTTATCCAAATCTCACACTCATCTTCCCTTTATTGCTGCTCACTTTTGTCCCCGATGACACCTCCTTGCACACACACACACACACACACACACACACTACATGGGTATGAGACCCTGAAGGAGTCCTCTGTGTGTGCTGTCGATTAACTCAACCTCTTACAGTTATCCGTCTTCCTACACAGCCCTGTAGTGACCCGGTAATAGCTTCAAACGCTGGTTTGAAGGTCTTCAGCCCCCAGACTAACGTTCCTCTTCATCAGGCAATAAATGTAATTGAACTCATGAATATGCCTGCATATTATTATTATTATTAAATTTTTAGCATGCTATGTTATCAGCATCCTATGTGATTCAGTATCCTCTTTCCTCATTAAATGTGCTAATTTCATGAATTATGCATGTGTTGGCTGCATGTCTGACTGATCCTGTCACACCTCACTTGTGTGGACATAGTATTATTTATTTTTCCAAACTCATCCTGCCTGAAACCACGCTAGACATGACGATTCAGATGCTGAACACACAGTCATTAGCACATTCGTTGATCTTATCTTAGAGTTATGTATTTATCTTTCAAGTTCTAGGAATCTACTGTGCAAATATAATTTTGGATGACGTTGGCACAATATGAACGATGGAAACAATGGAGCCATCGCCAGGACATGTGTGTTTGTATGCCGACGATTTCAGCGACGATCAGAAAGACAAGACGAGACAGTCAGACATGTCAGCATTGTCTATTTGATGTTTCATGGTTTCAGGAACACTAAACATGTTCCCTTGCCCATTACACACTACCAGCAAGACCTTAGTATTAGGTATTGCTGTAAATACACGTTGAAAGGTAAAAGATAACAAGACTGAGATAATAGCAAGGCATGGAGTCTCACTCAGATGAACATTCCATCAATAGACCCTTGACCTCCTCTTACACCGAGTGTGAGAATAACAATCCCTCCTAGTTCCCCACTACACACTGTGAGAAAATTGATGGCCTCCTCCCACACACACACATACACATAGGTGCATGTACACACACATACACCCACACATGCCCGCACTCACTCACACACACACACACACACACACAGGTTACAGGTGTGCCTGTGTGTGTGTGTGTGTGTGTGTGTGTGTCTGTGTATACGCTTTGTGTGTGTGTGCACATGCATGTGTATGTGTGTGGTGTGTGTGTGTGTGTGCATGTGTATGTGTACACTTTGTGTGTGAGTGTGTGCGGTGTGCGTGTGTGTGTACACTTTGTGTGCATGTGTGTATGTATGTACGTCCCACACCAGCCCTCTCTGTCAACCTCCGGAAAAATACACTCAAAAATAAACAGAGCACCTGTCACTGCTATATGAACACACACACATATGCATGTGCACACACGGACACACAGGCAAACACACACACACACGCATGTGCACACACAGACACACAGGCAAACACACACACACACGCATGTGCACACACAGACACACAGGCAAACACACACATGCATGTGCACACACAGACACACAGGTAGACACACACACACATATATGTAGCCATCCATCCACACATTCAGTCTGTCTGTCTTTATATATCTTTAATACTAAAAGATGGACTTATTGTATATAATGCATTACTCTAATCTCTCTCTCTCTCTCTCTCTCTCTCTCTCTCCCATATACAGTGGATTTACAGCAGGTCAGTCATAATGAGCATTCATTTTCCACTTATGGTCTACATTCTTCATTTATTTTATGGTGGTATAAATCTGTGGTGTCCTGCCCAGTGAGGAAGTCAGGACTAGACAACAGCTTTAACCAAATGACATGATAAATAAACATCCTGTATCGACCAGCACACAACGGTAATCGATGCAAACTGGGAGCCAATGTGAACGCTAAGTTAATATTGCAGTAATGCTTTTTGTTCCTGGGAAAAAAATAATATCTGACATTAGTAAATACTTCAAGTGTCCATATGTGGAGAAATCTTGGAGAATGTTTGTTTGACTTTTTTTAATCTATTATCTGTCTGTCTGACTATCTATCCATCTATTATCTGTCTGTCTGACTATCTATCCATCTGTCTGTCTGTCTGTCTATCCATCTATTTATAAATGTCTCTCCCACTCTGCTTCCGGTTTCCTTCACACTCAACCATTAATCATCATGGACACACGTAATCAGGAATCAGGAATCATGAATAGGATATCAGAGAATTCAACCATAATTACACATAGCAAAAAGCATGACACTGTGTGCATTGTGCATCTGTACAGTTTCCGAGGATGGCACCATTTTTAGGTAAAGAGAGACGACTTCACTGCTGTTAGCCTCAACACATGGCTACTACAATCGTCTGCCATATGTGGACTGTGGGTGTTGAAATGACAACAGCACATGAAGGATGGTCAAGGTTATAGACACGTCCCTCCATGTGTTTCTGATGTCCAGGATATCTACATATGCATGACTTTCTGTTTGTCTATCAGAGAGAGAGAGGACAGACAGACAGACAGAGGAGAGATAATGAGGGAGGGGAGAGTGTGAGAGATAGACAGAGACAGACAGAGAGACAGAGACGGGAAAGAGATAGAAAGTCAGTGATTCTGCGATCCAACAACCACGAGCACTACACCCTCCCTTGATTACAATGAAATGTATTAATACAGATAAATGAATGCAATTAATATGAATAAATGATGGGGAATAAACAAAACACAAACAAAACAACTGTGGCAATGACGTCTGCCACACGCCACCTCAGTGGCTTCTTAAAGGTTCCCCAAAACACAGGACACAGGAAGTTTATTGTTCAGTTGCATGTGAAATGACAGAGCAGATGGTAAAATGTCTAGTGCTCTAGTGCTCTCTCGAGTGTGTGTGGTGGTGGCTGGTTTAACCTGTGGGCCTTGATTAGGCAATGGCCCACAGGTGTGCAGCCTCACCCAGCCAAACGAATCAAACAGTGACTCTGGCTAGGTGGGACTGCTTAAACCAGCCACCAACCACACAATGCCACAACAACAAAAATGGAACCTTGGAAATCTGGACAGGAGAATTGAAAGTAGACCTACTAAAACCTAACTTACCTAACCATGGTAAATTGTAACACTAATTAACTGTACCCTAAACCCTGACGATTTCCCTAACCTAAGAATGAGATTGCATCAACTCGCATGAGAGACAATAGGATAAGGGTTTACTTTTGGCGCTGTCGGTGATGGTTTTGGTTGTGCGCCCTGGAGACTCGACTGGTGTGGTGGTCGGCTCCCGGGGCAGGTTGGATCTCTGGAACTCGTCGTCTCGCAAGTGTTACTTCTGGGAACTTGAATAACTCCACTGACTTTATCAACACTTAGCCGGCGGACGTTCAGTTCAATAACTCGATTCACTTTTGGCACGTGTTCTAAAAGCTACCCGAACTGAACCTAAACTTAAGTTGAACTAGGTGAATTAGAGTCGTGCATGCTTACGTAGGCCTTGCTGCAAGGGTTCTTGGCACTCTTGAGTTCTCAACCGTCTTGAAAAAGACGGTTGAGAACTCAAGAGTGCCAAGAAGAAATCTCGAAAGAGTGAGATTTCAAAGTTGGTGTTGGCCAAAACACTCAAAGCACCAAAATAAAATGGAAAAAGAAGTAAAGAGAAAAGGACATCCCCGACTTTGAAATGGGGACAGAGGTCAGGGGCAGAGGTCAGACAGAGGCCTGTCTAAACAAAATAGAAAGATTACTGTTTATTGATGTGATCCCATGAAACACCATAGGTGTGTTCCATACATGTCCTTTTGATGAGAAATGTTCTGATGTTCTAATGTGTGTCTGCGGGTGTACATCTCAGGAATGCATAACGAGGGGCCTGGATGATGACCCTGTCCTAGATGGCGTATGGTTACCCTCATCAGGTAGTAAACGTGTCTTGCGAATTCCTTGCCTTTGATGTTTAATTAACAGCATTGGGGTCCATTTGGTCATGGCAAGATCAAAAAGGGGGTATCTCGTAGGAATAGGAGAGAGGCGTGAGAGCGGGGTTTGGAAAGGTTTTGAGGTAAATGACGTATCAGGCCCAGATCGGTCAGTGTTCCTGGACCAAAGCATGTAATCCAGAGCAGAACAGCCTGGTACAGCTACTATCTATTTATATTGGCGCTCTTGAAGTGTAACGGAAAACCGTTGTTGCTTTTGTGTCTTGTGTTTTAATGATGTGTTTTTATGTTTCCTGATTAAAGTCGATCTGGCTGCACATGGAATCCTCTCTTTCTCATATATGGATAATTAGCCGGCACTACACTAAGATGCTGATGCAGCAGGGCCTTTCTCAAGGTGAAACACATATTATTATATTATTATATTATTATATTATTATTGAACAGTGTTTACACACGCGCGTGCGCGCATGGCGAAACCAGAGCACTCGCCACAGAGCAGTAAAATCTATATTCATCCCATTAGTGAGGGTGGATGGCTTGCTTGTAAAATATTGTAACTACTCTAAATGATTGAGAGTCATTCATGGGCCAGTACACGTATATGGCAGTGAGTGAGAGACAATGAACAAGATGGATAGAGAGAGACTTTATTTTATTTATTTATCCTTTTATTTAGAATTACCTCAACCGTTTCCATTCGCTCTAAATGTCTTTTAAGACTTAAAAAATCTTAAAATCTTAAATAGCGTTTCTATAAACGAGAGGGTGCATTCATGGAAGAGAAACAAATTGCAGGTTTTCGCTTAATAACTTTTTACGTTTAGAATTTCCAAAATCTGAACGTTCGTATACTGCACCCAACATGGCCGGACATTTTGCCATTGGTTTATTGGTCGATACGTAGCAGTTTTTGATACCTCCAAAACTGTAGGGGGAGATACCATTAGATACAGTCCAATATAAACTATAGGAGGAGATACCATTAGATACAGTCCAATATAAACTATAGGAGGAGATACCATTAGATACAGTCCAATATAAACTATAGGAGGAGATACCATTAGATACAGTCCAATATAAACTATAGGAGGAGATACCATTAGATACAGTCCAATATAAACTATAGGAGGAGATACCATTAGATACAGTCCAATATAAACTATAGGAGGAGATACCATTAGATACAGTCCAATATAAACTATAGGAGGAGATACCATTAGATACAGTCCAAAATAAACTATAGGAGGAGATACTATTAGGTACAGTCCAAAATAAACTATAGGAGGAGATACCATTAGATACAGTCCAAAATAAACTATAGGAGGAGATACCATTAGATACAGTCCAAAATAAACTATAGGAGGAGATACCATTAGATACAGTCCAAAATTGGTTGGTTGGTTTTGACATTTCTGCTCTGATAATTTACCAACATCTCAATTTAGCAATAAATGTCACTTTCATAATACTTGAAAGTGACCTTGGTGTCCACTTCATGCATCTTGCCATGGTTGGGGGTTTGATTCCCACTGTATGTGGTATGTATGCACTCACAAGTTCACCAAATGACTCACACACACACACACACAAAGACACGTGCACACACACGCACACACGCACACACGCGCACACACACACACACACACACTCCCACACACACACACACACACGTGCCAGGAAATCCCAGATGCGTCTGTCTACAGAGGAGAATGGAAATGGCAGCTGTTGTTGGTGTGTGGTTGGTCGGCCAATCAGAACCTTAATTAGGAGAGAGGCGCTTATTATTGGCTGTCCTAATTCCCTCCACACCCACATGTGACCTTGAGACACCCAGAGAGAGGGAAAATGGAAATTTTGCTGAAAAATATCAATGGTTTACACAGTAAACAGATAATAGGATGTTTGTGTTCGCGGCTAAATAGGTGCGCA
>OMKP01079518.1:0-24192 GCA_900302375.1 Bathygadus melanobranchus
CTTTTTGGATTTTCCAGTTCCGTAATGAAATAATCACCTGCAGAGCGGGCATGATAGATTCCCCCCACAAATGCAGATGATTAATCATTTTAATTTGGAAAGAAAATACTGCACAGTAAATTAAATTACAGTGCAGGAAAGTAGTTCCCTTCCACTCACCCGCCTCATTCATTGGCCAGCGGACCAATAATTCGAAAATAAAACGGAACATGGCAAATCCACTTTAATTAATGGGCAAATTCATAAATAGTTTGGTGTAAAAGAGAGAACCCGTTATTTTTGGTAAATAAGATAATCAGCTATAATTAACAAGATGACAAACAGCAAACAGTAATCCATCAACATTATTTGCATATCCAATTACATAACTTATTTTATATATATATATATATATATATATATATATAGTTAACAATTCCACTCTCTTGTTGGTCAAGGTCCTTTTTGGGCAAATGACTGCAATTTCATTACATATAATGATGTCTATACTGTGCAGCAGAGCATGATAATTAAAAGGTTACAATGAACATCATGTAATTGTGATATGGGCACGGTTTTTATTATTTATTTTAAAATATACACCGCTATTAAGCAGACGTGTTCTGTAATTTTAACATGAAATCACCATGTTTGAATTGAGAACAAAAGCCCACCGCAGGCGATGTTTTGAACATGGACCTGACCTAATACACTTACATGTGACAGTGTGTTCGTCATGTTCCTTGCATGCATCGTATTTCTGCCATGGGGTTGGCTTTGGGTTGTTACTGACACAGAACATTATAATATTGTTTTTATTGTTTTGTTTTATGACCTGGTAGACATATACATACAATAAGGTTTGGTCAGACCTGGTAGACCTGTCTGTATACTCTCATGTGGAATGGTTCTTCACATGAATGTAGGGTTTAATATGTGCAAAACACTTTCTCATTAATGAATACGTGCAAAAGGCTTTTGACAAAGCAGACTTTCCAAGTCTATCACAAATTTGTGAAGCCACAAAAGGCCACCACAAATGATTGCTTTGAACCTGTAAGTAAATAGAGGCAGGTGTGCAGTTCATTGCCCAGCACAGACAATTTGCAGACTATATAGTATATATCGTTTATCGAGCTTCCACCGTGCAATAGTGTTTCTTTTTCATTCAAGCTAGATAAAAAGCCAGCATCCACCCCCATGAAAGCCCACTGTAAGGCAAACTGTGGCGTAGGTCAAGCAAATTCCACCTTCCTCAAAAACACACGCATTACACAGTGACATGATGGGGATTGAGAGCCCTGCTAAATAATGCACTCAGACCCACTCAAGGTTACATATGGATTGTTAATTGTACAAGTAGAAGGAATTTGCCTTTGTATTTTGCCGACATAAATAGGGCATAAACAAACGACCCCTATGGATGATTACCGCGGTTACACTGGGACTTCACCTGTGATGAATGGGCCTGAATAATGCATGCAGCGGATGGTCTAGAACCTTCAGATTTACCATCTGGTGTCCCAGCACTGGATACCTAGCGTCAAGTGCAGGGGACACAGCGACAACTGCACACATTCAGCCCCGATCGCTCACCCAACACAGGGTGAAAGATATAAGTGAATTGAATGATTGTGTAACAACCGCCATTCCTTTCCCTTGCCTAATATTTATGGTGTTGTTTACAGAGATGTACAGTCGCGGAATAACAACAAGGGGTTTCCCGTCGTGGCTTTAGATTCATACAACGTTCAACAGGAAAAGCAATCGCTGCCAGCATTAATCAAACATTGTCATTTGTATAAAGTATCTTTCTTTTTATATCGCCGTTTTTAAACTGAAATTTAACATTCAAGAAGTGTTCCAGTCACAGTGGCACAGTGGGATGAATCACAGTACCTGCAGGTCTCAAAACGTGAGCACTAAAAGCTAATGGGAGACCCCAAATGACCAATGGCAATTAGTTTTGTAAGACCCCGCAATGAACTAGCATCCCTTCTGGACGCCTCCCACTGCAGCAGGGCTCACACACAAACAGCGAAGCAAAAAGAAACGACAACTTTTCGACGACTTACATTCAGCATCAGCGCAACGATACTTAAAAGCAGCCGTTCAAAATGACATATCATTATATTTGAATATGCTAACAAGATGTAAACATGCAGAATCGGGGGGGGGGGGGGGGGGGGAGGAGGGAATTACCCGCGATGTAGCAACCGCTAGGTCAACGTAGGTCAACATTTTAACACATTGATGTTAGGTGTTAGATCATGACAGATTAGAATTCCATATACATATACAGTGTTCTAAGTCGTTCAGCGTCACCCATTGCATCCCAGTCCTCCCATGGGGGATTCCTCCCATTGTGTGTTCCCTGCTAGAGGACACGGCAGAGGCTAGGACGAGGGGGTGCCAGATACATGCTTAAAATATATATATATATACTGTATCTAATATGTATCCATAAATAACACATTTAACGGTACACAATGTTGTACCATGCGTGTATATACTATATGCATGGTATAACGTAGGACTGTGATTATGACAATATGATTATTCTATCTGATATTGTGATTGGGATTATTCATTGCAATTAACAGATTATCGATTGAATTTGCCAACCTGGCAACCATTTAATGTTGCTTTGTGTCATCTGTAGTGATTCCTCAGACACATGGACACACAAGATTCCTTTAGTTAGGTTTAGTTGTAGCGGTTTGTAATTTGACGTTAATGTAACAGGTGTACAAAATCAGATGTACTGACCAAATGTATTTTGTTTGTTTGCTTTTCTCTGTTTTGTTAATTTATGTATTGATTTATTTTATTTTCAATGGCAGCGTCATGGTGTACTGAGGGCCCCACCCTCAATGATTCCTCGGAGAATTTTTAAATAAACGTTACATTTACTTCTGTACAATTTTATTTCATGATGTTTTGTATACATTAATCAGCAACCTTTCATGATTAGCTAATTGCAGAGGCCCAAAACAGGCATGACGCTGATACCACGTTACTGTCAGATTTGTACCCCAAAGGGGGGTTTAATCAGTGCCCTCCCTGCCTGTTAGGGCTGCTGGGATGGGCAGGGGGTTTGAACAGAGCCCTGGTACAAATGTGCTGCCCTGGCCACTAATAACGACTTGACTTTAAACCAAAGTGGTCTGACTGAACCAGTGGTGCGGCCATGTTAAATGGAGACCAAAGTCAAAGAGCTTGCCATCGAAAACACACAAGGAACATTTCCAGCCTTGAGCTCGTGCCAGAGGAATGTAGGCACCTGCTTGACGTACTGCTGTAACAGCCACATGATTTTGTGTGTACATTTTCAGAAAACCCATGGCACGGTTTAATCTTAGCATGACACAACATGACACTGATCTGGAGGAAATTGGAGGAATCTGGAGGAAATTGCACAGTACCCTCTACATTAAAAAGGAACTCTTTTTACCCTCAAAATACACATTTAGAGGCACTATGCTGTCTCAGGATGGGGTCAAGTCAGGCAGAGATATAAATGAACAGCCCTGCTATCACCAGGCTTCACACTCCGTCTAGCTTTAAACCCCAATATCCAAAGCATAGAAGCACTTAGTTTAAAGACATGTAGGCCTAGTAAAGAAACAAAGAATAGGTAGGCTAAGTAGTGGGGGAACAAGTGGACGGGTGTTTGAACAGTGGAACTAACCTTGAGAGGAGCTACAATGTCCGACTCACTAAGCAGTGTAAACAATAAATATCATAACAGAACAGAGATGCGCTGATACTATGAATTGTATACTGTTAGGTAAATTGATTATTTATATAGAGCTTTTATCCAAAGCGCTTTACATTGCCTCACATTCACCCATTCATACACTGACGGCGGTGTCAACCATGCAAGGCAACAACCAGCTCGTCGGGAGCAGTTAGGGTTAGGTACCTTGCTCAGGGACACCTCGACACTTAGCTCGGGGGAGCCAGGGATCGAACCAGCAACATTCCGGTTGCCAGACAACAGTCTCTACCTCCTGAGCTAGTGCTGCCCCAGGGGATGAAATAAAGTATTATATTACATTGCAATTAACATGCCATGCCAAGAAAACACAATTGATCAATTTAAAAAAAATATATATATATATTGTATATGCCAAAATGTAGGTTTCGTGAGCATTGGACTGAAAGTTTGGATGCCACGCCCACTTCCTTTCAAGTCGGTGGTTTATCTAATATGTTTCCTGATGTTCACCCTAATGTTTTCATTCTTTGGATTTTCGCTAGGTTGAAAGTAGGTCGAAACCCCTCAGACTCGTTACTGGGTGAGTTTAAGGGGGATTGGATTAAAAATAACAAAACCAATAGGTGCCTACACCTACGGTGCTTGAAACCTAAATGTAATCATACAATTCCCCAAATATGATGTGATTTGCCTGAATCAGTTCCCTGCGTCCTGAAGGAACGTGTGTGTATGTGAAGTGATACATCACAGCTGGTTTAGCCCTGTAATGTTATAATTCACGAAGCTAATGAGAACATTCCCCATCAACCTTCCACACCTCTGTGCCTGTTGCTATAGTGATATGAAGAAGATGGTGGTAGAAATCCATTGTGCCTTTGTAATGCTGGTAACGCTTTACTGTAACAAGATGAACACCATGTATTTAACACACCCAACAACTTCACTGTAGCGATCCCTAGGTTTAGATTGCAGGTTTAGGGATCGTAGCAACAATCATGCTGTCTGTGTGTGAAAACTGTGAGTGTAGACTTTACACGCACATTACATGCATACAGTATGTATAAAATAAATATAGTAAGTAGGGGGTTATTAAGTTCCAACTCATTTTCTTGTTGCTAGACACCCTCCCCACCCCCAAATAAAAAAGAATAATAATTCCAGCTCACTAATAACATGGGTATTATGGCAGAATAGGCCGAGTCTCAAGTAGGCCTACACGAGGAGGCGAGGACACGGCTGGAGGAGGCGAGGACACGGCTGGAGGAGCCGAAGCCCCGTAAAATCAGAGTCTTAATTCCCCACTTGGCGTGCAGTCAATCCCCTTCAGGGATAGGGATCAGCCTCTAATGAACCTCCTTCAATTACAGGTATCTGAGGGAAGGAGCGCCCAAGCGGCCTTCAGCTCGCCTCGAGGACCCCAGAATCCCACCCGACTGTCACGTGGCTTAGACACGAGGGGTCACCGCCGAGGACGCCACAGACACTTTGTGTGTGCGTCAGCCCGGAGCTGAACGCTCATCGTTCTCCTACCCCACATCCTACAGACCTCATCCCAGGTGACAATATGAGCGCTTCATAGCACTTCTTATTGGGTTGTCGTTGGCTACTTTCTAATGCACCACATGTGAGTAAATGTTCATGTGTATATCCTATATATATATATATATATATCCTATATATATATATATCCTATATATATATATATCCTATATATATATATATATATACAGCGTGTTTACACAGATTACAAATATACTTGATATGCTTAAGTTACAGGTGCTGTAGGTAAGTATTGAGTTGTAATGAAAGAGAGCAGAAAAGAGCAGAGGATTTTGAAACAACCAAAACAACGCTCCCTCTCTGCCATCTCCCTCTCTTCGTTTCTCCGCCATTGAGAAGTGTTGCGTTTCACGCACCTGTGATTGACAGGCCAGATGGCTTCCCCGAACAATTCACAGAAAAGATGTCCTTATTGGTCAGAAATAAACCTGGTCTAAAATCAAAATAGTCTCATACAGAGTCAGGCACGGTCAACTTTAAATAGACACTCACAGCACATTTCAGTTTTACGAATTTTGTCTTTTTCTTTTGTGTTCAATGAGTATTGCTTCAAACCACCATTTTTGACTGTTAAATGTGCTCATAAGTTGAAAATGGGTTTTATTATTAAGCATCTGCCACAAGTTCACAAATGACTATGATACAATGCTTAAAACAGTGGAACGTTTTAGGACTGACCGTGTGGCCATATGGTTGTTTGGAGAGCAAGTTTAATTTAAATAGAGTGTCATTATAGGCCACCGTATCCATACAGACAACCGATGTAAACAGAAAGGTTTTTATCACAGTAATGCAATTACAAAGCAGTTTGATGTGATTAGGGCATGTGTAATGTCCCACTAATGGCGTGGTGTTAAATGTGTTCAGAAATTCAATATAATTCATTACTATTAAGCATCCACCACAAGTTTGAGTACAGAAAATACAAATGACTATAATAACATTTTTAAAATGGTGAAAATCACTAACCAAATAACTTTTCAGGGTTGACTGGGTGATAATACGTTTGTGACAAGTGTGTGTGTCCAGCTGTTGCTTTGTTTGGCGAGCAAGTTTCATTCAAATAGATAGTCATTATAGGCCGTCGTATCCATACAGACAACCGATGGAAACAGAAGGTTTTTATCACTAACGCAATTACAAAGCAGTTTGATGTGATATGGGCATGTGTAATGTCCCACTAATGGTGTGGTGTCCTAGAAGGGGAACACAAAAGACAAAAGTAATAAGGAATTTGCGGTCGCACCATTTGACCAGTTAGCCATGGAAAGAAGAAGCCGTCAGAGGAAAAGCAGCACAAGAATCGGTCACCATCTGAGAGCTACAAACCAAGTCACGATGCAAAGTCAGCTTGGCGACACCAAAGGCGATGTTCATTGGAGTTAGACATTCTAGAAACACAGTTGGTATAATTTCGACAAATGTTACTTTTTTTGTAAGTCGCTTTGGATAAAAGTGTCTGCCAAATGCTCTAAATGTAAATGTAAATGTATAATACACAATGTGTGCGTACGAACACAACATCCTATCATTTACAAATCAGCATGCTCATGTTAACTTCCAATAATGAAAAATTATTGTGCAAACCCAAACACTGTGCTAACCCATAGTGCACGTCAGCAAGACGCGCGTCGAAGAAACGGCAACGCACATGGGAGGAACGCGGGGTTGTGACGGTGAAGCCAACTTCATCTAAACAGCTTATGCAGCATAATACAGTGTGTTGTTGCCAAGCAATTACTGCTGTATCGGCTGATGGTGACCCTGATGAGTCTGCGCTGCCACCTGTAATCATCGGGGGTCCCCTGTGGCTCCGCCTCTCTAGGAGGAGGGCGGGGCTTCCTTTGTTCTGCGGTAATCTGATAAAGGCCGGTGCAGTCGCTTGCTAGAAAAATGCTATTATTGTTTTCTTGTGTAAAACTATATTTAATGTCTTACGCTTCATTCCACAATGCCACACAGAAACGGGGAAAAAAGTGATGTGTATATTTTTATGATTATTATTATTATTATTATTATTACTGTTTTGTTCTTCATCTATCTGTAATTTGTAATATAATTGCGGCCATCGACTTTTTCAAAACCACAAAATGCATTGAAAACGGGGACAAATTGAAGACAGATTGTTTTCGCTATAATAAATTCACTGTAAGAGATGTTTAGGCTTGTGCTGTGCATTTATACTTTTGTTCACTTTGGACAAAATCGAGGACACATTATTATTATTATTATTATTATTATTATTTTCATCATCAAGACATCTTGGCCTCCAGCCACACCCAATCAGAAATAGGTAAAAAAAAAACTGATTCCAACACACACACACACACACACACAGTTTCTAACCATTCTTGAGGGAAATCTTGTCCCACTTATATTCCTGATTACTCAATTATCTTGGTTTCTATACTGTTGGTGATGTGACCTTGATTGTGACTGCCATTGAAAATGATACCTGCTAACGCACTGCCAGCCTTCCCTAAAATCCATTTGTTCATTCCATGGAATGTAATTATTCCCATCTCAAAAAATCAATTCTCTTTACCTCAGGCTAGGCTGGTCACGCACGCACGTGCATGCACACAAGCACATGCGCACACACACACACCATCCATGTTATGGTTAAGTAATCCAAGGACAGCTACCAAGAGGTGTGGAAATCAATTAGTTTCATTCAGGAATCAGAGTGATGCTAGGAATAGAATGGCAGAGGGACGATTTCATTGAATTCCACCATGTTTTGTAGAATTTGTAGATGACGATGATTAATGAATACATGAATAAATGCATGTATTCACATTTGAATAGGTGTACTACATGCTACATAAATGTAGCAATGACCTTGCTCCCCAACAGCAGGAGACAGGTGGATGGTGTTGAATACACCGGTTTATTGTAGAGTTTGAAGCTGTTTGAAGACAGTGCAGGTGGTAGATAGCTAGCATGCTAGCGCTCCTCCTGAGTGCGAGTGGTGATGGCTGGTTTAACCTGTGGGCAATGATTAGCCTATAGGCTGGGAGCCATCAGCCTCCCCAAGCCCCAGACTAATCAGCCTGACTCGGCCAGTTGAGGCTGCTTAAACCAGCCACCAACCGCACACACTCCACCATTACGTTTTAGTGTGTGTTGGCTGTCAATCACGACAATTATGTTACGTCTGAAATTAACGTCATTAAATTACAGGATGACAGAACATACTCTCATCAGACACGAACTAACAAAATGTATCATGTAACATGATAATGAATGAAAATGCACAAAACAAATACAGTAGATCCAACAAGTGTTCACTGGGTGGGGAGTAAGTGGTACATTGTCATGAATGGAAGAAGACTTTCTTTCTCTGACTTTCCTGTGAGTCATCCACCATGGTGTGGGGGAGTCTGAGGTCAGATGGGTCGTCATTATTATTGTTAGTTATTATTATTATTATTATCATCATCATCATGTTGGTCAGGCCTGGTGTGCTTACTGATTCGATGTTCCTGAACGTGATGGTACATTTTGGGCGCTGCCTCGGTAGCAAGAACAGTGAAGTGAATGGTGGTGGGATCCAGGTCCAGGGACTGCAGATGGGAGGGGGCTGTACCAGTGAAGTGAATGGTGTGGTGGTGGGATCCAGGTCCAGGGACTGCAGATGGGAGGGGGCTGTACCAGTGAAGTGAATGGTGTGGTGGTGGGATCCAGGTCCAGGGACTGCAGATGGGAGGGGGCTGTACCAGTGAAGTGAATGGTGTGGTGGTGGGATCCAGGTCCAGGAACTGCAGATGGGAGGGGGCTGTACCAGTGAAGCACACACGGTCCAGCGTGTGACCTTTGGCGTGGGTGGGACCTTGGATATGCCGTCTATTTGCACATATTCTTTGGCATGTGTCTTTTTGTCTATTTTGTAATATATCTTATCGTGTATTTTCTAATTAATTTTTTTATTTTATATGTTTGACCTGTTTCTTCTGTAATTCACAAGTAGGTGTAAAACAAATTCCTTGTATGTGTGAACTTACTTAAATAAATAATAAACAATAAACCCGATTATCTGATTCTGCTGCTGGAGAGTGCAGCAGTGAAAGGAATTCAGCGGCCAGGGTGCAGCTGTCGGAGTCAACGTGAATGTCAACGTCACCGAGCAGGAGTGTGGATGAAAACATGGAGCAGACAGGGGTTGAGGAGCTCAGAGAGCTCAGACAGGATGGTAGTGGAGGCTTTAGGGGGGGCGGTACATAAGGACCACTGGGATACAGCCAGAGTGAAGGCAATACATTCAAATGAAGTAATAGAAGGTATTGGAAGCTCTTTCACTGGGATGTTGGCACGGTGTATGACAGCAAGCCCACCACCACATACACAGACGTAGCCTGGGGGTGAGGCTTGGCTGAGTATCACAAAGTCCTGCTGAGTTTGCCATGTCTCCGTTAAGCAGAGATGGTCGATTCCGTGATGATCGACCAGTGATTCCACTGTCCATGATGAGATTGTGAATTGTGCTTTATTGTTTAAGGAGCGGGTGTTCGATAGCATGAACGCTGCAGTGTTGTTTATGGGAGGTGAGGCAGGTTTTTGTCACAGAGAACATTTAACGTATGTGTGTTTATGGGAGCATGGAAACTGAAGTGAAATAATTAGAATTGGTAATGTTTCAATTGAGCAGACACATTTATCCAAATTTATTATCCAAACCTTTTTTTGCATTTGGAGAAGGTTTGGCATCTTGCTCTGGGATCCCAACAGGAATATTTAAATAAAATATATGAAAATAATAATACATTACAGACTTGTCTAATGAGGACAGTTCTTGAAAATGTTGTCTTATATTACAACTGAACTATGCAAACAATATCTTAAAATGAGCAGGCTATGTTTTCTGAGCTCTTTTGCTTTTATATACAGCTATTTGTTAAAAATGTATAACCAACTAGCTTGAATATAGGCTGGGAGCAGAACTGCACAAGACTATTGCTTCATTTTTGGTTGAATTGCTTGATTTCAATTGATGACAACTCCACCAAACTGACATGGAACATGGAATTCACACTATAAGAACACACCCGCTAGCATGGCATGGATGAATGAATGGAATTTTGTGACCAACAACAAAAACACAATCGGAGATGCTATGAAAGTCAAGGTGAATAAATGAACAGATCCTCTCATTACACTCATAAACTGCTCCCTAGTTACCAAGGCAGCCTGGTAACTCCAAATGAGAATGCTCCCCGCTCCAAGAGATAACTGCACGTACTGAGAATTAGTTGGCCTTTCCTGTGTCAAATACATCATTTGGTGTGTCGGCTGAATAAAACATGTAGGATGATTTGTAGTTTGCCTTATCCGCAGTGAATGATGCAAGCAACCCACTATGCTGGCTATCACAAGTATAGGCTACGCATAAATAAATTGACATTTACATTTAAGGCATTTGGCTGACACATTTATCCAAAGTGACTTACAATAAGTAAATTTGTGGAAAGAGGGAAAGAATATATATATATTGGTACAGTACGATTTCAATTAAACAAGTTTCAAGCTCACAATTGCTAGGTTGAGCAAGGTAGCCACGATGCTAAGTACTATTAAGTACTTAAGTGCCGGGACGTACAAAGATATAAGTGCTAGGGGATCCAAGAGGGGATGGGATTCAAGCCCTGTTCGAGGAAGTGGGAGAGGGTTAGGGAAGAGAGGTGGGGTGGGGGTGACCACTGAGGTGCAAGGACAAAGAAGAGTTGTCACTCTTCTCTTCTTACCTGGTACTTGAGCTTAGTTAGATTAAATCCCGAGTAAAAGAACACAATATTGTCCAGGTACTCTTTATAGTATAATTAAGGATCTTAAGCATCTTCATAATAATCGGCTTAATAGACATTTCCACCAATCTCCAGTCATTTTGTGACGAACAGAAAAAGTATCCGGCCATAGAGGGGTCGGCATTAAGTGCTTCGTGAATCTCCAGTTATTGACTTGTCAGGTATGACACTAGATTTGGGAACCACTCAGAGGCAAGTGAAAGTGTCAGCTTGGGGTGCTTGTCAAGAGAAACATCCGGAGTTGTACTCATGGTGCGGCAGCTCCTGCTGCTGATGGCTTCGTCAAATACCTGACAGCTGCTCCACCGGGGGGAACGTACACGTTACATTGAAAAGAGACAGAGAACTGTGTTCATCAGATAGCGATTTGAGCCTGCTCGTACCTCTACGCTTATTTGACTGTGCGCCCTTGTAAATTCCAAAAGAACTAAAACAACAACGATGACACCGTTGGCTGTGTCAACAGCCACACCCTGTTTCACTTCTGAGACATTTGGTTCTCCCTCGTTTGGCGGAGTGATCTCAATGTCTCTGTAAAGTAGACCCCATGTCCTTGTTAACCGATCACATAACTGATAACTAATAACAAAAAACACTGAACAAAAACATGGTTCAGGGCTGCGGTGCCAGTAACCCTGTCTGGTATGAGCACATCACCCGTATCAGTATTTATCAGCTACTATATTCTGATGTTGATCAAAAAAATATTTGATTCCACAATAGATTTTGAAATTGGGGGAAAAGCTCACAATTCAACCAAGGCCCACACTGTTAGCACATACATGAGCATGTGAGAACACATACATTAAGTGGTATGGGTGTGCAGCCTTATGCCAGTACACCGCCAGTGCTGTCCCTTCAGCCTACTGTTGTGATGTGCACTGATGGAAGTGAAAAGCTGCAGCCATAATTCAAAGCCATCCCGCACTCAATTAACACTCTATTTGCATTATGGCAGAGCAGCGCTGCGGCCTCTTGATTAATACGTCTCCCTCCTCCCTTGCCAATCAATCATGATTCGCCCGGTCTCTGCGGGATAATACTGCAACCTCACTGGCAGAGGGAGAGGGGGAGGGTAGGGGAGGGAGGGGGATGAGAGAGAATGGAATTGAGGAAGAGGGAGGTTACAGGACATACAGTAGGTCCTCCACCATTGGAAATCATGGGGCGTGAAAAGAAAATTGGACTTAACAATGGACTGTTGACTGGATGGCTGATTGATTGGCTGACTGAGATAGGAAATGGCCATCGGAGGAAGGACTGTGACAAACGTGTAGATGTGAAGTGATAAGACAATCGCATTGCAGTATTTAACAAAGGAAAAAAAAATTACAGTGATGGAAAGGGGTTAACATGCAATTTGTTATCATGTGCTGTATGAAAATGATGGGGACTTTACACTTTCCTTTAACAAACACTCAGCTGTGCATACTAATACAGTGGAACAGACCACTGTCCTGTTGTTCACGCTGGAAGGCCTTGAATTGCCCCAGTCAACATTCACATGAACTATAACAGCCGAGAGATAGACGTCGATAGCCGCAAAAGGTTATGGGGAAGTTTGTCTTCATTTTACAAAATGGAGATGAAGGAAAATCCAGAGGGGCCAAACTTCTGTGTGCTCTACTGCGAGCTGCTGCGTGTGGGGTTGAGGGCTTGTGGGTATTGGGGTGGGTTAATGGAAGCCGTGGCGGCCAGGACCACCTGATCATGCAGTGGGAGCTGGTGGGAAAAGGTCAACTTTGTAGTCCACAAGACAGACTGAACAGAAATGTCAGAGGGGCTGAAGAAGAAAAAAACGAAAGCTAAAAATAAACAAGGTATAGAGAAAGAGGTTTGTAACCCTAACCCTAACCCACTCATTTAATAAAGCAGCCAAAGCTAGCAAAGCCATTCTTATGGTGGGATTAATTCTCATGTTATACTATTAAAATACACGCAATTTCAATGCAAAAGAATATTGTTATTTACTGCCATGAGTTGATAGTCTAGAATAATCTACGACGAGTTAGTAGTTAACTTCGCTTACTAACCATAAAATGTAAATATACATGTCTATATACATAGATATCTATCTATCTATATACACCGATCAGCCACAACATTAAAACCACCTGCCTATCTCTCTCACTACCTCTGGCAGTGAGACTTCAGACTTCACCCCTACTGTGTCAGCAACCAAATCTGCCTTCGACCTGACGAAGATCAACTCTTCCGCCTCCAACCCCAGGAAACTGGTTTCCATGTTCTCTTCCCCCAACACCCACTGGTTAGCCTTAACTACTTCACCCGTTACATTTACATTTAGAGCATTTGGCAGACGCTTTTATCCAAAGCGACTTACAAAAAGTAACACATTTGTCGAAAGAGGGAGACAACAATATATCGCTGAAGGTAGAGTGCAATTAAAATAGAACAAGTTACAAGCATTCCTGGTTGCCAGGTCAATAGAGCAAGTTTACAAACTTAGTTGCACCCGTCTCCTCTGAAGATGTGCACAGACTAGCTACATCCAGCCACGCCACCACCTGCCCTGCCCTCCTTACTCCAACCACTTCTCCTCCCTAACCCACTCCCACTTACCCAACCAGGGTTTGAAATCCATCCCTTCTGGGAACCCTAGCACTTACTTGTATGTCCGTACATACGTCCTGGCACTTAAAAATCGTACTTAGCATTTTGTATGTTCTTGTATGTTCATACGTTCTGGCACTTAAAATAGTACTTAGCATTGTGTAGCATCTTATCCTGGCTATCTTGCTGTTTACCAGCAAGGGGTCAACCTAGCAATCATGAGTGCTTGAAAGTTGTTCTATTAACCTAGCAATCATGAGTGCTTGAAAGTTCTATTCAAATCTTACTGTATCGTCAGCGATATATTTTTTCACTACATTTGGTTTATTCATTTAGTACATTTCGCTTTGGACAAAAGCGTCTGCCAAATGCCCTAAATGTAAGTGTAGCCAACACAGTTGCTCAGATCCTTACGCTTGCCCATTTCTCCTGCTTCCAACACATAAACTTCAAGAACTGACTGCTGACTTGCTGCCTAATATATCCCACAACTTGACAGGTGCCATTGTAACGAGATGATCAATGTTATTCACTTCACCTGTCACTGGTTTTAATGTTGTGGCTGATCGGTGTATATAAATAGTGAATGGATTGCATTTATATAGACATTTTATCCAAAGTACTTTAAATTGCCCCACATTCACCCATTCATACACACATTCACACGAGGGTGTCAACCATGCAAGGAAACAGCCAGCTCGTTGGGAGCAGCTAGAGTTAGGCGTCTTGCTCAGGGACACCTCGACACTTAGCTAGTGGGAGCCGGGGATAACCAGCGTTTCAGTCTGACCTCTTTAGCAAGAGGGGCTTCCTCTTTAGCAAGAGGCATTCCTCTATCTCCCTCGTACTACACCCCCTCTCCACCGGAGCACCCTACTCTCTGGGACGGAGACACAGTGCCACGGTCCATAGCCTACATTTGCGGAGTTGTGAAAATGTCATCAGCCCTTCTTTCGTTTTGCTCCTGAAAGTAAAAAAAATACAAAATGGAGAGCGATGCCACTAGCAAGATGATTAGAAGTCTTGGCACACACTTTTGTTCAAATGTGTATGGTCAATCATTACATATACGTTCGAACCATCTAACTCAAACACAAGCATGTCACAGAGGTGAACAGGGACCTTATGCTGTGCTGTTGCTTGCTCTAACTGGGCCTCCAAGCATCTTCTTGACTATAAAATGTCAATGACTAATTTGTATAGGGCAACATATTATTAACAGGGAAACCTCTGCAGCGGGGGCTTTGAGTGGAGAATGGGATTGGATGGACAGTGTTAATGCTGCTTGGGCAACCATTATGTCACTAAGTGCAGTTTTCCCTGAGAAAAGACTTTTTTTTTTACAACTTGGATAAATAATACACCAGAGCTCAAGTCTGAAAAGTCATTAAATCCAGCTAAAGAGTGCACTTAAAGCTGTGGATTTCAGTTTGTGTGTTCTCAAAAGTAAACAGATTTACATCTCTCACACAACGTGGCCATACTCTCTCCATCTCTCTCTCTCTAAAGAATAGACTCACTGGCAATCAGTGTGTTTAATCAGAGATCTCAAAGAGGCGCTCATAAACACAACATTTGCACTATTCCTCCCCCACATATACACACCCCAACCCATACAAAAGCTGTTCTCTGTAGGGCTAGGGCAGCAAGTCCTTCTGCTATACACATCACCTAAATTGTATACATTAATCATTTCACAGAGTCATTATCAGTGCTGTCACATTTTTACATTCGCAACTCTGGACAAATTGTTTATTTGGTCTTGTTTTTATTTAAGTGTTGGCTTGTGGATTGCATTGCGTTTAACATAAATTATTCACAGTATATTGGGAACCTTTCTTACCACATACAGATTCAGGTGAACCATAACTACAGTGGATGTGCAGTCCTCCTTTTAAGTACAATTCGATATGCATCGCGATACATGGGCAACGATACATTTAGTTTGAAGCGATTTGGTGCAATTCGATTTGAACATCTATGCATTCAGTTTGATGTGATTCAATGTACTTCTATTTGTTAGATTAAGGGATGCAGAACACCATGACACATGAGTACTGATCACTTTAATTCTGTTTGCGCAAAACTCTTGCTCAGCAAATATGGGCAATACTAGCAAATGTTTTTTTTTAAACTAGGGATTTTACTGACGACTAATTTCCCTTTTTGTAAACGTATATTGGCCAGTTGGCTCTCAAATGTGTTCTGCATCGCACCCGTTAGGTAGGGGGGAAAACAGTTAGGTGTTGTCTAGCTTTGTATGTTTAACTGTAAATAATCATCCATTATAAATCTTCGTCTGTCAAGAGACATGATAACAATGATCACGGTTATTTTGTTCTCTTCTCATTCATTTTATCAATCTACTTACTGAGTGAGCAAGCTGTTCGGTGAGCAGCCTTTAAGCCCTCAGTAGGGCTAAAGTAAGTTAAGACAAGTAAATATATTCCCGGCAGCATAGTTTCTTTACAGTGAAATGGACTGAATTGATTGATAATTAAAACACGTAGGCCTATTTCAATGAAGTCAATGAAAAGACCAACTGATTGCGAACAGCAGCGCACCTGACATGACTGCAGTTACTGACTGGGGTGAAGAGCGCTGTTAAGAATTATGAACCAGATTCAATGAAATTATTAAAGAAATTATTAAATTAATGACTAGATGTTTTGGGAAACTACTATTTTGGGATACTATTATTTCAGGTTGTACTTTTTTCAGCAAATGTGACGTTTGAATGCAATTTTTTTTTTAAAACTGCTTTGCAACTAGATAAACACTTAATGTAGACCAGGCGTCTAATTAAGACCGGCCTTGAGAAAATAGGCATTGTTTCGATACGTTAAAAGAGATGTCAAGTTGTGAGCTATGCTTAACCGGGTCTGACCGTCTGACACTTTTGAAAAGAATGTTTCGGAGCTACCTTTTTAAATTGTGTTTTTAGAAATGTGTAATTCTGGAACAGAAGGCCACATTTCCGTGCTCGTTGATGATTTCAGTTGCTGCGTCGCGGGTTGACCAGTTAGTTACAGATCAATGCAGATGCTGATGAGATGCAGAAAGTAGATGAGATGCATTTTGGAAAGTAGCAACTAGTACAAAATGACACTAATTCATTCCTACAAGTTAGTGAATCCATAATCATTCAAATAAGAACAAATTAAAAGCTGATTGTCTGTCTATTTAGTCATGTTGTACGATAGCGAACACACTGTGGCAGTGGCCTGGAAATACCTTGAGGTCTGTTGTCTCCCTGTTGATTCTCCTTCCTACACAGTTCCTACGTTGTTGTCTTGTCTTGTTCCGTCTTTAATATGCATAGTAAAGCTATCCATGGCAACACTTTCTTGTCGTCATATAGTTTTTTTTCATGTGGTGTGTGTGTGTGTGTGTGTGTGTGTGTATGCATTGTACAACATAACAATGAATTCAATGTTCTTAACCCGACTACCTGCAGAGCAGAACTGACGCATACTAAGGCCCTGACACACCAAGCCGACACCAAAGAACTCAGCTCACGTCGCGTTGTAAAAGATGCCCTTGAGCACACCGCAACGATTAGTACGGCTGACGGTGAGCTGACGGCGACACGTGCGTCGTAGGTTCTACGCCAGCGCAACATCGCACTAGATCACCAGCTGGGGCGTGGCGGATCTGGCTGCTCTGCTCATTTACATTTAGGGCATTTGGCAGACACTTTTATCCAAAGCGACTTACAAAAAGTACATTTGTTGAGAGAGGGAAACAGCAATATATCGCTGATGGTACTGTACAATTCGAATAGAACAAGTTTCAAGCATTCCTGATTGCCAGGTCAATAGAACAAGTTACAAGCTTAGAATTGCTAGGTTGGCCCCTTACTGTGAAACAACCAGGTAGCCAGGATAAGATGCTACACAATGCTAAGTACTATTTCAAGTGCCAGGACATACTAGCATGCAGGATGCTACAAAGTGCCAGGACGTACAGACATAGAAGTAGACTTGTGGTGTGACAGGGACTTCAGAGGTAGAAGATGCAATAGATACACATAGTCCGCCAATATTATGGACATTAACGCGGTGATGAATAACACCTTCTTGGACTATCAGAAAATTACCCAAACGTGAAATAAAGGACTAAAATATAATAAAGAGAGACAGAGAGAGAGAGAGAGAGCAAAAGAGAAAGAGATGGATGGGGCAAAATAGACTACATGATATAGGCTTTCTGTCTGATCAGTGAATACTACTGAGCTTACACCTTGTCCCCAAGGCCAGCCGAACTTAATAGGATGGGGCTATTTAATGTCAATGCACACACTGCTAATTATTTTAGAAGCCATATCCCATGGGACTGCTGGGCAGGTCACTCAAAGTGGCAGCTTTCAATCACTAATTGACAGTGTTAAGAGGTTGTTCCCCACCTCAATCCCTCATGCTTTATTATGGTCAAAATGACCTGTCGGTGGATGAAAAGATGACGTGTTTTACTAAATTGAGCATATGTGGCACGCTTGTTGTCATATATAAGAGAAAAGGTTGCGTACAACTGCAGTGTGGTGGAGCAGACAAATGGAACAACGTCAACAACTCCAACAACAAACCCAGCAATGGGTGGAAGAAACCCATCATTAATGGAGGACGGAAATTCAAGCGTGTGGCTTAACCGAGAATTAGCACTTGACAAAAATACACTCAGACTGGATATGTAATTGATTCAGACCGTCAGTCTTTTTGTGTTCATTTCACTTGTCTCTCCATTGTGTACGAAGTAAACAGTCCTTGCTGTATTTGCACACAGTGGCCAAGTTGTTGATGCCAATCGCCAGTGAAGAAACAAAGATTATGAGGCACGAGGAAAATGACAGTTGTCAGTGTTTTGACAGGACAGTAACAGATTTATTTTGGGCAGAGAGAGTGTGCATTCCTATAAGAAAAATGTTGATTCTAACCCTACCCTAAACACCGGGAACATATGCATGCATATACTACTCATAAAAGAGAAAGATCTAACAAAATCGTACAATTGTTCATCATGCTCTGAATACTAAAATTGGTAAAAACGATGGAAATTCCACGTGGCAAATCCTTGCAGGTGCCATGCGAGATAAAGTTACAGAGTACTTGAATCAGTGCTACTACAATAATGAAGCCAGTGGAAGCCCTGCTGATGCAGCTCTGGTGAGTAAAACAGCTCTGGTGAGTCTTTAGCTCCCCCTTGGGTGAAGTGACTCCTACCCTTACAACCCATGTTCTAGTCATGGAAGATTAAAACAGTTACGCTCATGCTTAAGTTTTGAAAGCGTTTTAAAAGTTTGATAGTAAAACAAAACAAAAAAACCCAATAAAATAAGTAAACAACATGAAGCACTTTACTTGAAACAGCGGCAACACCGACATTGAATTGGCTGGTGGATGGAGTCGATGAGAGAAGCCATGACACAACTAATGGGAAACCGGCAGTGAGGGGGAGAATTAAAAACAGTTATTGAGGACCACTTTTACTTGCCAACACGTCACTTCCTACTTCCATCTCTCGGGACACACACACAAAATAACGTGGAATCTGAGTGGAGCTGGGGGAGAGCAGAGACAGATGATTTTAAACCTGAGGCTGGATCCATCCTCTTTCTGACATGGCTAAATCACCACACTTTTCAGCTTGCTTGCTGGACCATGCTAGATGTGCTCATCATGCCTCCCATATGACTGCCTCTCTGAGCTACTGCCGTACATTCTGAAATGCATGTAGGCAAGCATGAATCCATGTGTGCGCAAACAGGATTGTGGTCTGCCATGACACATGGTTGATTTGCGACCTATAGGAATTTGAAATCTGGTTAACCAAGAAACTCATTAGCCATGAAGCGACATGTCCCTCCCTCTCTCTCTTTATCACACACTGCTCATATGTGGTTAATGATCCTCTCGCAAGCTCTCTTGATAACGGAAATGTACGTTCACTCTGTCATCTCACTAGTCTATGCCGACGCTACACCTCCGGCCTCCAAGAGGAGTCACTTATACATGCTGCACTTTATAGCCCTCGCACTCTCAATCCATCACCCACCATTTGGTAAAGAGCAAACATAAATTTCAGTGGTTCTATGGTCTCGGTAAATATTCGGTGGCTTTATTTTAAATGCCCGGTGATGGCAATTTATCATGTCGAAGGGAGTCTGCTACTGTAACACACTGCAGCCTGATAAAAAAAACAAAAAGCAAGTAGAACCTTTAGTTTGAGGCTGCTGCTGACTTGCTGCCGTTCTTGTGTCATCAAATGAACCTCCCGAGGTATGTGGACAAATCAGGATCTTTAAAAATTGATCCACGACAGTAAAATATAAGAACGTTCAATCTTAAGCGACGATACATGTTGCATTGCTAAATGCTTCCACAACTTATCTCTATTCGTCTTGGCCCCTACTTTGCTGGGATCACACCCACCGACAGAACGGCGAGGAAACCAAACAAAAAAAGTGTTTGGATATTCATATCCAGGGTGTTAAGCTGCACCAACCCACGCAATAGAGTGCACAGACTAGCTTGCCTCCTTGCCTGGTCTCATGGTCCATACAAAGCCATCACTTCATCACAGCATTTATCTGAAAGCATGGGCTTAGCGATTCAAAACAAGCCCAGACGAGCCTCGTTTAATAAAACACACGAGGTGAATAGTGCAATAACACACACATAAATTGCCCCATAAGCAATGTTTTGTCTCTATATGTATGCAATGACGCTCCCACATGCATGCTGAGAGATTCAATTTCATGTCGCTAGCCATAATATGATGCAGCCATGCAGCACTATGAAAGAATCTGCAACATAAGCAATCAGCAATGCATCACATAATTATACTATGCAAAAGACATCAGAGGCCACAGAGGCAGAAACAACCATTCCCTTGCCAAACCAAGGTATACGCCAGACAGAAAAGAACACAGGAAACACTGCAGTGCAAATCCAAAAGATGACTCTGCTGTTGGAAGTTTTGAAACATACAGATGGTGTTGTAAACCATAAACTGGTGTGGAATTTGTAAATTGAGAAAGTAACGGCCAAATAAAATCACATAAAATTCTAACTGAACACATTCTTTTATTTGATGTGTTCTGCATAAATTTTTTAATAATTCATTTCATTTATTTAATCATCTTCCTTGAATGTTTTGCTGTGCCTCCCAAATTTCCGGTCTGGGATTCATGAAATATGATCTTATATTGTCCAGTGAAGTCAAATCAGACCACATCCCCTGACCATTTAAAAGATATATTTTATATATATATTACAAATATCTCCAATACTGCTTAAGGATATTCCTCCATACGTACATTAAAAGGCTGCCTTTTTTATTTGAGAAGTACGACCAGGAACGACCAATAGGATCATACATACATATAAGCAGAGAGCTGTTCAAACAACAATCGAACCTTGTTGACGATATAATTATAATAAAATAATAAAAATACATAGACTCCGATGCTGACCTGCAGATTATTTAATCTTGTTATTTTATATATATATATATAGTGTCAAAGACTGTCAAAAAGGGAGTTCACACAGAATGTCTGAAGTAAGGTAGACAACAGGCAGAGAAGGACAGATCGTCACAATAGTATCACTATATAGCAAGAGTGAGCTACAATCGTGTAATGAAGTAATGGCACAGAAACATCTCAATGTAGTTATTTAATGAATCCGTAATTTAGAAATGGTATGCAATGCAAGTGCCTCCAGACAATGACGGACCTTGACTAATAATCAAACTCCCACTGTCAAAAAAAATGATTCAACATCAAGCCTCAACAAAAGGCTCCAAATGACTTCAACAAACGTGTTCTGTGTATTGGATAAGGCAGAGGAACCGTCCCAATGTGAATTCCCAATGCAACACAATCTTACCCTTACCCTGATCTTAAGCACACCAAACCCAGAGGAATCTGTCAAGCAAATCCATCTGTGGAACTCAATTCCAAAGTTACTAGACATTTATGTCCACCACAAAGTGGTCTGAGGTGTCCACCAAAACAAAAAAAAGAAGAAGAAAATCCTGGCCATGTCTGATGGGCAGGATTGTAATGGCACACCTGTACCAGTGGTGTTGTTACCGGTGGTGCACACTCAGGCTTGAAGAGATGTCTTACAGTTCGGAGGGTGTAAAACTACTGCTACTGCTCTGCAACAGTGGTGGACACAGCCTTGAATGCAAGACACTATTATCCACCTTAATAGGGTATCGCTTTTGTCCTTTTAAAATACCGCTAATACATCCTTTTAAAATACGAATACGCTACTTGTCCTTTTTAGATCGTCCCTACACTGCTTTCTTTCTGATATCCTCAGCGTGGCCGACCTCGCGACGCGCTCTGTGTTCAGCCACGTGTCAAGTGAACACGCCTTGACTGCACCTCAGCGCCACTTAACTTGGGGATATTTTTCATGTAATTCTGGTATACAGCATTGGTCTGTACATCATGTTTCCCATTAAATCCCCCGTACCATGTAGCAAACGCTTCAACACGAATACACGTACCGTTTCACCTTATATATATATATATATATGTACTGTATATATACATACATAGTCCTCATTATTTCCTTCATGTAGCTGGCAGATGTATGCATGGTTCACCCAAAATATATTCTCTCTCTGAAGGATATCATCACATCCCTGTGCAGTTGCCTCCAGGCAAAAGTGACATTAATCGGTGAACAGCATTAAGACAGCAAGGCGGTGAGCAGCGGTGTTCAAAGTGACACAAACCCAATGTTATGCCCAATCTGAGCAGAACAAAAAGATTGATCCGAGAGTGGAAATTCATGTTAAAGCAAAGACAAGAGCACAAAAACATACAAACATAATATAGGTGAAACAGAATCAACAAAAAACAATACAAACTATGAAAAAACTAATGTAAAACAGATATTTCTAAATAAAAATAAAATGAATAAGTATCTCCAACACCTCTAACTTTAGATTGACCTTATTCATTAGATTTAACTCATATTGTTAAAGGAGAAAAGCCACATACACATTCGAGTATGTAAGCAAATGCCGCAATGAACTAACGAAGAAGGAAGCAAAGTACAATAAACGGCGAGCAGGAACCACCGCTACAACTCAGCTCAAAGTGTGGTGTCATACTGATGTTTTTATGTCCACTTCTAACATGGCCTCTGCTTCTTTTACTACGCACACGCGAGGTTCCCACGCGCCGTTACACTAATTGGCAGTTATTTTTACGTGAATGCACAGCTTGTAAAAAAAACTTCCACACTGACAAAAAAAAAAAAGACAACCAGAGGAGAGGATAGATGCTTGTTCGTTGTGTTAATGTGTATTTCTGAAATGTGTTACATGAAGGACAAAGCTGATATTAAGATAGTGATTGTACACATCACATGCACAGTACATGAAACAACCATCCAATTGGTACATCTTAAATGGATTGCATTTATATAGCGCTTTTATCCAAAGCACTTTACATTGCCTCACATTCACCCATTCATACACCGACGGCGGTGTCAACCATGCAAGGCAACAACCAGCTCGTCGGGAGCAGTTGGGGTTAGGTGTCTTGCTCAGGGGCACCTCAAAACTTAGCTAGGTGGAGCCAGGGATCAAACCAGCAAACTTCCGATTGCCATAAAACCGCTCTACCTACTGAGCTCCACTGCCGCCCCCCAACTACCATGGAGATAGACACATGCTCCGTAGGGGATCTCAGAAAAAACGATGTATAAATACAACAGCCTTTAACCAGCTGCCTTTGCATTGAGATCAGCGTAACCATGCAATCACACTTACATCTTAAAGTACACTAGTACACTCTTCCGAGTACTATTTATGTATTTTATGTTTTTACACAGTGTGAACAACGTGAGTTAGTGCGTCTCTAATGTACATACGCTGCGTGTCATTTGCTGGCCCATTCAATCCAAATCTACCGTACCGTTCCTAAAACAGGAGCTAGCATGCTAAACATGTCTGACTGCGCCCCACCTACCCAGGGTGTGTCGGTGCAGGAGCGTCTCTCACACATAACCCTCACATAGTCACAGACACCGCTGGGCACACATTCACCGTCCACGCGAACACAGCTCCTCATGACACAGTCTGTCACATCATTCAGAGCTTGGGTGAGTGCTGGTGGTGGTGATGGTGTCACGTGGTCTGCCGGGGTCTGAGTGTCACCCTTAAGGCGGTTTGCTCACCGACGCCACGCAGGGCTCCAAACAGAAGCCTAATGAAGAGAGCACAGCAACTCTCTGCTACACAACCCACCTAATGGACAGAAGATTGTGTGTTAATGTATCCTGTGTGTGTGTGTGTGTGTGTGTGTGTGTGTGTGTGTGTGTGTGTGTGAGAGAGATTCTCGTGCTTGCTACTGCCAAGATCCTTCATCTTGGCCATGGGTCTTATTGACTTTATAGGAGGCCATAAATCATTGTGTGTGTGTGTGTGTGTGTGTGTGTGTGTGTGAACCACAAGTTGGAATCATGTCATGTGAATCAACATTCACAGCTAGGAACTCTAAACTCAATGCCTCATGCTAACTGCTATGCCTGAATG
>OMKP01079531.1:0-21176 GCA_900302375.1 Bathygadus melanobranchus
TAAATAAAATATATATAATATATTTAAACATGTTTGCTTTTTCATAGTTTGTACCTCCTCCTCTAGCAGGGTCAATTGCAGATCATTTCTACATACACTAAATCTTCTTGAGCACCTTGTTTATTATAATACTACAGGACATGTAATACTACACTACATATTACATACACAGCCACAGGGTGGCGCACTGCCACCTATCACTTGGCGTTGTCCACATTTTTGATCACCTCCTCGATAATTTAGATAAAAGATTGGATGACATTAACCTCATAATTAATGTCATCATTGTATATATTATAGTACACCACATTAGAAGTGACACTGCAATTTGGTTGACACTCTACAAAGTTGACCAGTGGGCTTCCCTACCTGTCCCTTCATGTCTATGAAAATAAAATATGAAAATGTCACCAAATAATCAGGTTTCAACCACACGCAGGGGACGACGTGTTCGCTAAACATAATTTATTTATCTTATTTCCACCTGAAAGGTCGTGGGTTACATGAGCAAGATGCCCTAACCCCTACCTACCTACGGTGTGTGTCTCCTCCTGCTCTCCAGGTACAGGGGCCCCCCACGGGACCACCACAGACCCCCGCATGGCCCGGGGTCCCGGAGCCGCTCGGCGTCACACTCCCACTCCCCGGCCAGGTCCCGACCCAAAGCCAGGAAGAGTCCGTCCCGCTCAGCTAGCCCGGTCCAAGACTTTCACCCCTCCTCCGGGTCCCAGAAACAGAGCTCCCGGCCCTCGCCACCGCGCTCCTACTCCCGATCCATGTCTCGGTCCCGGTCCCGATCGCGTTCCTGGGCCGGGCGCAAAGCAGACGGCCACTAACCTGCCAGCCATCCGTCCATCCACCTGTAGCGTGTCTGCAGTTAGCCGTGGTAGATAGGGGGACAGCGCTAACTCCCATGGCCGTCTTTAGTTTGTAGTCGGTCTGTTGGCGGCCATCTTGCACTGGAGAGAGGGTTCGTGTTAAGATTTGGTCAGATTGATTTGTCTTGTCAGAACTTTGGTCGCAGTTTCTCCAAAATGATATTTTTCTACTTAAAAATGTCTCCATTCTCTCGTACTGTTTGGTCTACCTGGGTCTAGTAGTTTGACTCAATGGTTTTAAGTCGAAGGATTGCAAAGTAGTTTTTCTACTTGTTTGCAAGACGTGCTTGTGTACGTAGCCTACTTTTGGGATAAGTACATGTTTTGAAGTTTTATTCCAATGCTTTCTGTATCCCTCAATAAATGGACAAATGTAAAGATTGACTTGGGTGTACTTTTATATTAATACACAATTAAACTTAAGGCAATGTCAATTATAACCTTGGTCAGTGGTTATGTGACAATACAATGTTATGTTTCCAAATCATTGTTAGGGTTCCATGGAATCTAGTCCATTTTTATCAGGTATTAGTATTCTACTCAATTTTAAGGACATTTATGGACTAGATTAGAAATTGCCATTGGGAGTCATACAAGCCACTAGGCTATCAAATATCAGTAAAAAGCTACAAAACACTTCATTGTTGTCACAAGACAAGGCATGAGTGCAATAGGTAAATGTAAACATTTAGAGCATTTGACGCTTTTGTCCAAAGCAACATACAATTAGTGCATTTGTCAAAAGGATCGGTAAACTGAATAGACTACAGGAACCTATGAATATAATTAATATTAACTGTTGCAACTCAAGTCTTACTGTAAAATGTGTAACGTCATAATTACAGTAGTGCTATAAGCTAGAATTTACTCTGAAGTGTAAAATCTTGATGGAATAATTAAACGTTTACAGCAGGCATCACTTTCATGTCAAGAGGCAGACAACAAAGGTGGGGGGTAAGGGAGGGGATTTTATTTTTTGGCATATATATTTGTTTAAACCAATTGTAAATAGTGCATTTTGTTCACATTTTCTAATTAAAGCCGAATTGTACATAGTGGGCAAACATTTCTGATAAATCTGTGACATCGAACAAAAGGGATAAATTAACAGCCAATTATTTTTTTTCTAAATTCTTTTGAGACTTTTGCATGCACGACCAACATTTCAGAACATAATTAACAAAATCAGCGAGGAAACAAGCAAAAATGGTACAGCAACGATTATCAAATAAACAATACACCAAATGTAATTGTTAGTTAGCGGAAGATCAACCAAGA
The DNA here is from genome assembly GCA_900302375.1 of Bathygadus melanobranchus. NCBI lineage: Eukaryota > Metazoa > Chordata > Actinopteri > Gadiformes > Macrouridae > Bathygadus > Bathygadus melanobranchus. Next base: position 2,157 of record OMKP01079531.1, read on the forward strand.
ATTGAATTTGGTGTTTCGGGTGTGAAAAAGATTGGTCATTACAATGCCTTGAGACTAGTCTAGGGGGTGGGGGGCATAACCTCTACAATACTGTGCAAATTAGGCTTAATTGTATCTTCAAATGTGGGGGAATATGGTTTAAAACATTAGTAGGCAACACAGTCTGGCTTTATAAAAGTTACCTTCTAATAGTAGAACAATTACTTTTTTTTTTTACTTCCATTACTTGGCAAGACAATTTAAAAACATCCAATAGTGGGGAACAACATTTTAGTTATCAGGCACAAATGAGCGTGTAAAATACATCTGGCAATTAAAAAAAACCCAATCTTAATAAAACAAAAAGAAAAGAAAAGAAATGTTTTTAAAATAACAATACTAAAAAAAATTCTAAAAATAAGGAGCACAGCGTTTGGGGGTCGTACATGCAAAAGTCTCACGGTCAAATTGTTTAAGTTTTAGATTTTCTCATCTTGCACTTCCTGCATCATTGACCCTGCACTGTAGAAAAATAAAATCATGTGCAAGACCACTGGCGAGAGAACACAGTGCAGGGTGCTGACAAATGCTATGCATGGATTTTCTTTTTTCTTTTTTAACAAAAATAACTCTCAGCATTTGAAGTAAAGACGCGCGTCGTAGCACGTGTCATACATTCAGTGTTATTACTAAAAATACTTTGTCACGCAGGCCGTAAAATCAGCCTGCATAATGTACATATGCTACAAGTATTTTTACACATTTCATTATATACATGGCTCTTCAACATCTCGTGCTCTCATATTTTGTTCTGCCAGCGATCAGGTTGGCGACTACAGCTTCCTGTCTGGAGAGGAGGGGGTAGATCGAGGGCTCACCCGTAACACAGAGACCCCCCCGGGGGGAGAGATAGTCTACGCAGCCACCGCCCCGTGCCCACCACGGGCACGCGTCTGATTGCAGTGCAAGAGAAGGGGGGGGGGATAGCGGCAGTGAGATTCTGTATGTTTGGTAGATGGCCAACACACTTCCAGACATCCTTTTTAAAATGTAAACACATCCACACTGGTGCTGCCCTCCAGCAGAGCTCCAGGAGCATCTTCCACTACCCCACCCACCTCCCCCGGTAGGAACCACAGCAGCCGAACAGACGGGTCGCCCGGAGCAGACCGGTTACCGGCGACACGGTCTTACAGTGTCTCCGGACCGTCCGCAGGCACACCCTCTTCCGCGGGGTCTGCACTGCTGCTGCGTGTTGCCGAGGAGACAGAGGGGGACGGGGGAAGATATCAGTTCTGATTGGCCTTTCGTGGAGACCCCTGGCGCTCGCGGTTGCGGTGGCCGACGGGGTCGATATGGCACTGTGACCCCGCCGAACCGACCGCGAGGAGGAGATAGCGGGAAACAACAAAGCTAAACTCATCTGCATTGGTGAACACACACACACACACACACTTTCAAAGCAAACTGACTGACAGAATAATGAATATATCGAGGACCAGGTGTGAGCTCAACTCCCATAGTGCAGTGCGCACAGCGCATTTCAAAAATAATACAAGAGTTGAGGGTCACGGTCTGGTGTCATGGTCTCTGGTTACCCTCCGGCACCGGGGGTTATGATTGGACCTCATGATACGCAAGCCCCTCCTCCTAGATCTCTCCCAATCCCTGCTAAGTGTCTTTTCTGAATTAAAAAAAAAATATTGTCAAACCAAAATAACTGGGTCAAAATAAAAAAAGTAAGATCTGAACTAGGAATTGACTGCAATAATAAATGCTACAAAGTGGATGTGCATTAGACCAGGACCCACAGACAGGCTGTGATCCGACGTCTTAACTATGATAAACCTGAGAAGGAAGCGAACCCGTCCTGCCGTAGGGGCCACCGGAGACACGAGGAACAAAACAAAATAGAAGAGCAGAAGCACAAAAGGGAATCCAGTCCATCGTCCGTTAAGAGAAACAGACTCCGCCGGGTGTCGGTCGCCCAGCAGCAAGGCAGCAGAACTGTAACCGATGATGGTATTGTGCGACGGGCACTGGGGAACACACTGGGCAGTGAAACCTAATGCCTACCAGGCTCGTCGTTGGTCAACCTAAAACCTCTAAAATCGTTACAGCGCTATACCGCTGTGTTGCCACCGGGCGGCCGGCCCCCAGCGGAGCCTCGGTTCATGCGTTGGCTTGTCGAACTAAAGGGTCATAAAAGGTCAAAGGTGAGCATCTCAGGCCTGAACCTTGAGGAGGCTCTTGAGCTGGAAGGCCATCATCTCGCGGCTGTCGCAGGAGTGCAGCGGGAAGGACACCCAGTGGCTGGGGGGCTTGGGCAGCACGCTAGGGGAGGGCGGCTCGCTGAACTTGGGCCCGGCGAACTTGGGACTCCCCTGGGTGGCCAGCAACGTGTTGAGGTGGGACACGGCGCCCTCCCAGTTCTGGTCGTAGCTGGTGGCGAAGCGCACCGACGCGCCCTTCTTCTCCGCGGACGCGGCCTGCCGCGCCTCTGGGGAGCGGGGGTAGGCGGCGTTCTTGTCACCGCGGCGATGGCCGTGGTTGTGAAGGCCTCCCATGATGCCTGTGGAGACCGCCGCGGCAACGGCGATGGAGACGCCCTGTTCCCGCCCTCGCTGCTTGTTCTTCTTTGGCAGCGGGCGCTCGGGGTGCGACACTGGAATGTTGTACCGCTCTCCGCCTCCCATGGCTGTCAGACTAGCCGTCACCTGCGAAGAACGCACCGCCCGTTAGTACCTTGTGCCACTGTGGTGTGGTTACGCCACCGCTGGGTAGAACAACAATTCTCAATTGCGAGATGATAATCAAAGAGAGACACAGCCATGTATTGCGTGCTGCCATTCATTCAGAACAGTGTAGTCAACAAGTAAATGTCCATAAAACGCTGCCCTACTTCACATAGACTTGCGATGCATACATGCACTTTGAGATGTGTTTATTATCATGGCTTTTGTTTTACAAATTCACAATATCCAAATAATTTAGCTATGTCCACTAAATATAATTTTGCATATTCGGTGTCCAGAAAAATTCTCGTTGCTTTATAGGATTAAAAAAAAAAAAACAATATAAAGCAATGACCTGTTTTCTAACCAATTGGGAAATCAGAAAACAGTATTGCGTAACATTACGTTTAACGTGATCGGTGCACTATAAAACCCCGTGGTGTAACAACAACAGTGGAGGCTGGGGGTCTACGTGCAGAAGCACCAGACTAGTCACGTCACCACCCATCCCCCACAGAGCACAGCCGAAAACATCCTGCCTACCTCTTTGTTATGGTGGTGCTGGTGGAGATGTTTGTACCGAGATCTCTCCTTCTATTCGGGCTCCAGGTCCTCGAAGTAGTCCTTCGTCTACCTCTCCCTGCACTCAGGTGTCCGGCCAGGTGTGAAGTTATCATGTGCCACGGAGCGCTGTTTTCCCGTGAAGCCGAATTGAACATCAATTCGACTCGGCGCACGATGCTCCAGGAAGTCGAAATCTATCTAAATAAAGATTGGTACAGAAAATAATTAGAACTTAGTTATAGCGCGTCGTGGAATATGTAGTGTTGGCGTTGACCTGAACACAACAGTTTCGTTCTCGGCTTCAATTGCGAGGTGCGTCATGATCGGACAAAGAAAAGACATTCGACGGCTAAAATTAAAATGCGTGCTATTTCTAGTTTTGAGTCATGTGGCTTGTCTTAATTGAAAAACATGGTATATATTTTGTAAACGGTTGTTTACAACAACGGTGTATTATGTAAATATACTGTTACTAATCCGACTTTGTTGTTTGTGTGCCTCGCACTGGACAGCCGCAGGGAGAGGAAAAAAAAAACCATCTGACTATTTCGTATGCTCCTTGTGTTTTTTTTTTTTTAATGTCGCAACAATGACATTTGCATTGTAAAAGACCGAATTCATGAAAATCGATTTACAATCGTGAAAAACAATGAGAAATTCGATCTAGGTCAAATTACTTGGGAGTCCACCCAAAACAAAGAAGAGAAACTCAAACAATATGGCGACCGGGCTGAAAGCAGACGCTTTTCTTACCGACTTCCTCAGGCTTGTGGGGTTTTCTGAGAGCCCTTCGTCAAAATACACCCGCTTGAGAATATCTCTTATGCTCCTTTCTCAGAAACTATAGACAACTATATTTCCAACGAGCTCCTTAATTTCGTGGAGATCTCTGAGTCTCTATCTATGTTCCTCCCGACTCCGTCTGAACGACTGCAACAAAATGGAATCTACAACGTCATTATATATGGAGCACGAGCTAGCCGAGTTCCCACCAATCGCGTAGCGCTTCGACGGGAAAACAGCCAATCACCGACGCTGCGGCCCAGACTAATTTACGCCTGTTGCCAGACCGATGACGTAGTGGAACCCTGCCCCCATCCCGCTGTTCCTTCTTTTGTTGAGGGGGCCACTTCTGAGTAGAAAAATAACACAGAAATACCACATTGTCACCCCTTGCGTTTCATAGAGGATCAGTTCCGCTGTAAACGTCGCTCAAATATTACCCATGGCATGTCTATTTCTGTACAAATAATGACTTAATGACATTGCTAAAAAACAAGGAAGCAACAACATCCTCAAAGCTACGCACAATTTGTAACTATTGAAAGTTAGAGGAAAACTGGTTGAATGAATATAAACGTGTAGCCGCGGTGTTTTGTAATCATGGCAACTTTTCGTCCAATGTCTTGGGTAATTTGGCTGGTTTGAAGTGTATGCAGCTGTTACGCGAGGGGAGATATTCTCCCCTTGTCTCACAGAATTCTAAGGCAATTCCATCTTGTTTCATGACACTGTTTCAGGAGTTTTATTATTATTTCGTTATTCCCTATTGAAACGCTGGAGGTGTTTAGCAGAGCTGAACAACAGTTACATTCTTCACCAGTTTTAATGAACCGGTTTGAGTCCAAACCTTGGCATTATTTTGGAGGGTTAAAGATTGCTCGCTCTGACCTATACCGCTGTAAAACTGTTTTAAATGGTGCAAGAGTTTCATTGGGTAGTTGCCAGGCCCCTGCCTCCCACCCCTGAAAAGCATTCACTAACAACCAACTTTAACCAGCCAAACACCACATCACCGTATATCGAAACATGGGCTGCCATGTATGTTCTACTGAATTCAACAGGTATGAGTCCACCGTTGTGGACATAGAGACAAGTCTCCGGTTTAAAGTTAGTTGGGTCACGCCTACAGACTACCACCCTCCGATCTACCTCCACACAAGGCCGTGTAGGGGCTGGCCCTACCTCACCCTTCAGTAGGCTATGTAGGGAAAGTAGGTTGTGACCAAAAGGCCTCCAGTGGGTCAAAGTAGAGGAGGAGGTCCCACTGTCTGGCGGAAGCAGAGTAGGTGTGTAAACGGAGAGACACCATAATAGTACACGTCAACCAGCATGAGGCACTCACACAGACACACACTCACACACACACATAGAGGACGACATAGGAATATCACACACATGGCATGGCGATGGTTCAGGTTTTATGCTGAGATTGATGAGCGCTCTAATCTAAAGGGGGGGCCCCCAAGGTACCCCCCCCTCTCTCCCTCCAGAGCAAGGTCAGTGGAATGGAAAACATTTACACATCAGAGAAAGAACATCTTAGTTGTAAACAAACTAGGCATTCATTTCTGCTTAGTTTTGTGCTTTGTGCTGCGATAGTATGTCTGCCCATTCAGCTTCTGGACTCCTAAATTCCCCTGGAACCACCCCTGGAATTTTCCCTGGAACCGTCCCTCTTCTGTGTTCCTTCTCAAGGTTTCTTCCCTCTGGGTTCTGGGAGTTTTTTCCTTCTCCTGTGTTTAGTGGGCTTAGGGTTAGGTGGTTGTCATATAATGTGGGCTTGGGAAGCCCTTTGAAACCATAACTGTGATTAAGGGCTACATAAATAAAATTAATATACATATTTACACATTAGAGAAACAATGTCATGAAACAGCCAGCCAAATATGGAACCACATGTTCACAACATACAACCACCCCCACTTGGCGGCTGTTAACACAGCGTGAACAGGCTGGAGTGGTTTCAACAGTGGCCATGTCTGCTCTTCAGATGGTGGGGGGTGAGAACATGGGTGAATATTCATGAGACCGTCAACAGAGCACTCCTGCTGTCCTCAGAGATGTTAGTTTGGTGGTACTTACGTTAACACTTGAAACACGTCTGGTTGGATGCTCATCTTAATCTTAAAAAATATATACCTGAGTGGTAGTGGGTTTGGTTTCTTTTAGTTTGTGCACAATTTGTGGATAGCTGTGGCCTCAGTCTCACATATGAGTTTCTTTGGATAATCCCTTATTCTATGTTCTATAAGTATAAATATTGATTCCTTTTTTGTATGTATGCATACAATGTACATTTCTACCTTGTTTTATACATCCATATATGTTGATAGCTGACTTTACGCATTGATAAATAAGGGAGAGGGGGCTATTTTAGTAGGAAACTAGAAAAAAATTGTTTTACTGTACTGCAGTCCACACAAAACAAGATGTCATGTATCACATCCATTCATATTAATTTCTGGTATAATATCAGGCTGGCTGGGCCTTCAGTTTGTACATCCATTTTATTTATTTTACATCCCATATTCTGCACTAACCTAACCCTGATTAACAACCCTGGTGTCAGCCCTGAGAACCAGGACCAAAAGGGGTTTAGAAGTGGGCCCTTAAAAAAAGACCCACGCAAAGAAAGACAAAAGCTTTTATGAGTAATGTAAGGATCAGGATCCAAACTCAAATGGCGTTTACTTTACTTAATATTCATGACAAAGGGATGAACAAAGGCAACACGCTGAAAAACTGGCAGATTTACCAACGTTAAACATAATAAATAATCACGTAAACAATAACTAATACACTTACTGGACTGGGTTTAACAACAGGACGATCAGACACAGGGCAAACAAAACTGAGGGCTTAAATACACAGGAGAAACAATGAATAAGCCACAGTCAAGACTAATGAAGACAATAATAACTGAGGACATCTAGGGGAAGAAACGAAAAATACACATAGACCAACAATTCAAACTGTGACAAGTGGCTCTTTGACGTAGAGCAGAGCGAGTGTCTATAGCTCCAACATGAAAGTCATCAAGGGAGTCTGTTGTCCGTCCAGGCTTCCACAGTGTGACGAAACACACGCTTCAAGTCTTTCATCTGCCCATTCGCTCAACAAAGGGCAGTGTGGTCTCTAAAGAGGCCAATGAAATGCTCAACAGTGCCACACAAGTAACAAAGAGTGCAAAACTAGAAAAAAAGTAGAAACTGCATTCAGTAATCCGATCATTATCTACAAAGACTATAATATATGCTCACAGTACACTTCACTACACTTTACTGGATAATAGTGGTATATGCTGTATATAGGACATGTAGGCCCCTATCCAGCATCCATGTCATAAAACAAAACACAAACATCTCAACCTTAGTTTCTGTCTAACCATCCTTGGAAGGAGGGATTCAGCATTCCTTCCCTATGGATTTGTGGAGTCTGGAGTAAAGCAGTCTGGAGTTTTTCCTTGCCCTTTAGGGAGGTGTCATAATGTGGCCAACATGTGGGACCTGTGAAACGCTTTGAGAGTGTAACTGTGACTAAGGGCTTGACTATACAAATAAAACTGCCTTGATCTGAAATGACATTATACCATGGATAGGACATGCCAATTAAGTTGCTGCAATTAACACATTATAAGTCTGAACTATATGCTATATGCATGGCAAGTCATCGAAAACTCTTAATTGTTCCCAGATATTTTTTTATTTTAAGGCTATCAAGTGTGATAATTATGTTTTAATAAAACACCCAAGGTATGAAAAGTTGTGACTGTGTGATTTAATTGATATTGTTATAGCAATACGATTCTTTTTTCCCTTTGCCAGAAGCATGGAATGGCCTAATTCACATGACGTTGTAGCTTCATTCTGCCCATTAATAAAGAGGTGGAGCTAAAATATTTTTTGCAGTTTCTTTCACAGCCATAGGAATTTAACTGTACAGAATGACCATGCTATACTGCACATCTGGTTCTAAAACCCTAGACTTTGACAGGTTACATGTCTGGGATACTGTACGTACTGCAAAGGTCCATGTTACTTACAGCATCTAGCAACGTGTCACAAACTAATGCACTGTTGAGATGTACACACTCTGATATAACTATTATCTCTGCCGCATTCGACACTGTGAACCATCAGATCCTCCTCTACACCCTCGCCGAACTTGGCATTGCGGGATCTGCACTATCCTGGTTTGCCTCCTACCTGACGGACCACACATATCAGGTCACATGGCACGGCTCCTTGTCCAGACCCTGCTCTCTTGACACCGGAGTCCCCCAAGGATCAGTTCTAGGACCTCTTCTATTCTCCCTCTACACTAGATCTCTAGGCTCTGCAATCTCAACCCACGGCTTCTCCTACCACTGCTACGCAGACGACACCCAACTATTCCTTTCTTTCCCCCCCTCCGACACCCAAGTCGCAACACGCATTTCGCAATGTCCGGCAAACATTAGCAAATGGACAACTGCGCATCACCTCAAGCTCAACCTCGACAAGACTGAGCTGCTCCTCATACCGGGGAAAGACTGCCCCCACCTTTCTTACAGGGAACAACAACGTGCTACAACAAAGAGGTCGCTGGAGTCAAGAGGGTGCAGTATGTTCCAACAATAAAGCTTCATCTTTAAGCAGGTATTCTCTAGACTGAACTTGGGCGCAGTTGTCCTTAAGGCACCTTCATAATACTGACCGTCAACCCTCATGCCCCAGTTCGAACACTCCGCTCAACCACTTCAGCTGGCCGCCTGGTACCACCATCACTAAAAATAGACAAACGTCGCTCCACCAAATCACAACTCTTCTCTGTCCTTGCACCACAATGGTGGAACGACCTCCCGACAGCGGTCAGGACAGCAGAATCACTGACCTGCTTCCGCAAGATGCTCAAGACCCACCTATTCAGAGTCCACTTGGACTCTGAATAGCTGAAGACTCTGAAGCTTACCCGATCAACTTCAACCCCACCCCTCCTGGATCCTTAGCACTTCCATATTTGTATGTCTTGGCACTTTGTAGGATCTTGTAGGATCTTGTAGGCTGGTATGTTCCGGCACTTGAAATATAACTTAGCTTGTGTGTCCTGGCTACCTGCTGTTGTACAGTAAGGAGCAAACCTAGAAACTGTAAGTTTGTAAACTTGCTGTATTGACCTGGCGACCAGAATGCTTGTAACTTGTTCTATTCTAATTGTACTATACCTTCAGCGATATATTGTTGTCTCCCTCTTTCGACAAATGTGTTACTTTTTTTGTAAGTCGCTTTGGATAAAAGCGTCTGCCAAATGCTCTAAATGTAAATGTATTATGCAGCACCACGAATACCACAATCTATTAATGATGCTTCACTTCATGTACATTTACATTTAGGGCATTTGGCAGACGCTTTTATCCAAAGCCACTTACAAAAAGTACATTTGTCGAAAGACGGAATCAGATATATCTGGTGGTATACCTACAGCCTGTACATGTCATGTAGATTTCTTAACATTTTCCAACGATGTGTCAATACTGGTTTCCACCATTTCCTCCTTAACTTGTTTGTCTGTTACATCGTGTCATATCTCGCATGTTAGCATATAGACTATAAACACTTATCATTCATTGGGAATATTGCTCTCCAAAAGTGGTTTAAAGGTATGTTTTAAACTCATCTTGAAGGTATTGTATGTTTATCAAGGTTGTTTTTTGACCGGAGCATGAAGTGTTTTCTCTTTGCTTGTCACATTGCATAAGACGTTGAGTCAGACGGTTAATACAGATGGTGTCTGATATGCTCATAGCTCTCCTACAGAGGAGGCATTGTTTCATGATATTGTGTATTCTATTGCATATTTTTATTTTATGTGATGTGCACATGTCCTGTATGTCAATAATAAAAAACCAGCAGACCTTAGAAAGAACAAATAGGGAAGAGGATTACAGATCTGGTGTCATTTCCAGGGTACGTTTACTCACAATACTTTCTCAATGAGTGTGAAACCCTGCATAACAATTCTCTTTCTCTCGCGCGCTCTCTCTCTCTCTATATATATATATACACACATACATGAAATAATACATGAAATAATCATAAGTATCAAAAAGGGGGCAGGACATCGATAGGGTTTAGAGCTTGATCATTTATTTGTAACATTTTTGGACCATCCACAGCTGAACCAGCATAACAAGACCACCTATGAAGATCCCCGCAGTAACACCCACAGGTACCCAAACTCTGTGTGTGTGTGTGTGTACACATGACGCTATCAATTTCCATTTCCATTCCATTTCTATTCCAATCATGTGATCGTTATTTACAATCAATTAAAATTCCAGTGGTTAGTGTGGAGCCGAAAAGTTCTGGGTTCGAACCTGAACGTCCACAGCCTAACACCCAAGAGCAAGATGCCCTAAGCCACCAGTCTCAAACTCAAATTACGTTGGGGCCACTGACGGCATTGTCTTCTCATAGCATGGTCACTTCAACATTGAATTATTACAAAAAAATGTATTATTAAAAATAAATTTCAACCGCTGTCCACCGCTGTCGTCATCAAGACCGGCATTTTTCCGCTATTGAATTTGGCTATTGCATATGGCCTATCAAGATTATTCTACAAACTTTCCTTTTTTTTTTTTAAATTATATTTGTCTTAGGGGAGATTGTTCAAATGGTAATGAGGAAACTAGAAAATAATAATAATTTAGTAATAAGTAATGAATAAGTATGAATAAATAAATAAACGGCCCGGATTACACTATATACAGTATTTGACATCATGTTGCGGGCCGGATTAATAAGGTCCGAGCGCCGGTCCTGGCCCCCGGCCGTTTGAGACCCTTGTCTTTAGGCTTAGGACAATTCCTTTTTAGATACAAGGAGCATATAGGGCTTAGGACCTAAGCCCTACATGCTCCTTGTATCTAAAAAGGAATTCACTGTAAGTCACGCATCTGCTAAAATGACTAAATACTGATAGTAAATAGGATAAAAGCAACTGTAGCAAAATTGATATTAATAAATTACTATCTTATCTTTAACACGAATAATCAGTGATGTCTGCTAAAGGACTGGATAGTCGTGAATAGTAGAAGGTTGTGTCTCTCTGTGCAGCCAACGGGTCGTGTAAGGACATGGACGGCTTCATGATTCTGAAGCAGGCAGAGCAAAAAGCCATCGGATCCATCTGCCTGCTGGTGGGTCCTGTCACCCTGCTGGAGAACGCCCTGGTGCTGGGCATCATCGCCAGCACCGCCACCCTGCGCCGACGCCCCTCCTACCTCTTCATGGGCAGCCTGGCGCTGGCCGATGTCTTCGCCAGCTGCTTCTACACCGCCAGCTTCGTCGACTTCCACCTCTTCTGCCACAACAACAGTCCCAGCGCCTACCTCTTCAAGCTGGGTGGCGTCACCATGTCCTTCACTGGCTCCGTGGGCAGTCTGCTGCTCACCGCTCTTGACCGTTTCTTGTGCCTGCACCGTGCGACCCACTACAAGGTGCTAATGACCAAGCGACGGGCGCTCCTCGCCCTGCTCCTCCTCTGGAGCACCACCCTCCTTGTCTCCTTCCTCCCGCTAATGGGATGGAGGTGCCCGACAGGGCTGAGCCCGCCCTGCTCCAGTCTCTTCCCCTACATCAGCCACAACTACCTGGCCTGCTGGGCCTCCTGCATTCTGCTGGTTCTGAGCATCATCCTGGCCGCCTACGCCCTCATCCTGTGGAAGGCCCACCACCACCAGGTCACCATGTCCACCCTGCAGGGGGCGTCCGGGGCACAGCAGAAAGCCTGCATGAGGATGGACATCCGGCTGGCTCGGACCCTGTGCCTCATCCTGCTCATCTTGGTCGGGTGCTGGCTCCCCGTACTCTGCTTCATGCTAATCGACGTCGCTATGGTTCTGACCTGGGCCCAGAAGAGGGCCTTTGCCTTCTGCAGCACCCTGTGTCTGGTCAACTCGGCAGTCAACCCACTGCTGTATGCCCTGCGGTGCCGGGAGCTCAGGGTGGCACTGGTGGACCGGCTGGGGTGTCTGGTGAGGGGCCGGGCTTGTTGTCATCGGGGTGCGGTATCCTCCCCCTTGGATTCGGTACAGACTCAGGCTGAAGCGTCCAGAGAGGGGGTCATCTCTTGTCATCTGGGCACACATGGGGTGAGCCAGCAAGTGGACATCAGGGCATAACATGGAGAGGAGTGTGAGCAGGAGGAGGTGGCTAGGTGGGAACCAAAGGTTTATGAAGACACCGTCACTGCTTCTTAAATTAACTATAGGTAGTTACATCCTATTATCTGTCACAATTATAATATAATAATAATGATGATGATGATGACAAGGACACTGTTATGGTATTAGTACTTTTCCATATTGAGATTCAACTCAATATAAATTAAGAGTAGTCTGTTCACGCAAGGCTATATTACTTTGTTGAGCAACATATGTGTTATGTAAGATAAGATACACTTTATTAATCCCAGACAGGAAATGTGAGGTCATTTGATCCTGTCACTACTCCATCTTCAACTCCTGCCCTATTGATACAAGTCAGCTTATATTGAGTAGGACTAGGACTGCTAGTATTTCTATATCGTGCAGTTGGTGTATTTAGAGGCTAATTATGGTCAATTGTAACAGCATTAGAATGTATTGCTAATGCTTGCCAAGCTACCCATCGGCACATGTGCAGTGGTGGTAGTGACAGAGCCTATAAAAGACCTCTGGCACCCTGACCTCAGCATTCACTATTTGACCTTTGACTGGTGACTCCTGTGCACTGAACTGAAGTGCTGAGTGTATCAGAATCAAAGCTGAAACTATTTTTAATTGTAAGAAGAAAGGGTAGTACTTAGTGACAAGCATGTGCGCACACAGACCTCTACCTGTTCAAAGACAGTTATTGGCATATATTTGGGATTGTTAATGTAGCCTACATTCACAACATATGTGATTAAAAGTGATTCTTAAACAGACATTTTTGGTTTCCTTTCATTTCATAGTCTGGTTTGAGGTACAAAAGAACTGCTGAGGATAACAATATTGTGAACGTTAGATGCATTTCATTGCTTTTAGCTATCCACCAGTGTCAACACCATCACACTGTTGATTATACAAACATAAAAAGTAGGAGTAACAGTAGCCTATAGTAGTCCTAGTAGTAGTGACAGTAGCCTATAGTAGTCCTAGTAGTAGTGACAGTAGCCTATAGTAGTCCTAGTACTAGTGATAGTAGCCTATAGTAGTCCTAGTAGTAGTGATAGTAGCCTATAGTAGTCCTAGTAGTAGTGATAGTAGCCTATAGTAGTCCTAGTAGTAGTGACAGTAGCCTACAGTAGTACTAGTACTAGTGATAGTAGCCTATAGTAGTCCTAGTTGTAGTAATAGTGTATCAGTATTTTCAACATTGCTTTTGCCAAGAGTGTGGGCGCCTTTTCATCATGGACTGCCTTTTATTGGCAATGGGTTGGGTCGTTTCCCTTCTAGATTTCTGTTCAGACTTTTCTGGATGTCAACTCTATGAAATAAATAAATGATTACATTTAACTGCCACAAATGACAATATGCGCCCAACACTTCCTGGACAAAGGAATGTGCGTATTCAAATACGAAACAATGACACAATACTTTAAGATGCTCCGTTATTTTATAAAGAATGTTGTAGTAAAAGCAGCGTTGAATAAATGTTCTTTTAATTTGTATTCCTTAGTTCTGATTTACCTGAAAATCAAAAGCCTCGTGAACCTTGACGTTCAACTCAAAACAGTTCAACATGAAAAATGGAGGGGGGGGGGTGGAAAACGTTGTAAAAAAAAGTCCATGAAGAGGTCCAAACTTCTATTATTTCCATCGTAGAATCAAAAACAATTTTGTAGTATTTGTATATGTAATATCAATATCCAATGTCCGCGTAATTGTATACAACATGACTCTTTAATTAATATTGATCGACCCCTTATTTTCTCCAAATGGTACGCTCCACCATGTGACGTAGTGAAAACCTAGCAGGGAGGCTCGGCGGTCGCCTTACTCAGCAGTGTGTTGGAAATTCGTCGCGGCGAACAGAAGAAAGAAACGAAGATATTTGTGGAAAAAACGTTAATTTCTACGGGTTCTTTCCCATTCCAATCATAATAATACTTTCTATTTTGGATCGCCATGGCTTGTGGAGCTACGTTAAAGCGATCGATGGAGTTTGAGGCCCTCCTCAGTCCCCAGTCTCCCAAGCGGAGAAGGTGCAACCCGCTACCGGGGACTCCCAGCACTCCGTCCCCGCAGAGATGCAACCTCCGTCCGCCGGTCGACAGCCCTTCGCACTCGATGTCTCCCGTTCCCACTGCTGGGGGGGAAAACAGGCTCACTCCAGGTATGAAATATGTTTAAAATGGTGGGTTTGTGTGCGCTTAGGGTGGGTGACATGGGGGAGGGGGTCAGTGTTGGGGGTTGGAAGCTAAAGCCTTAGCCTCACCCAGCTATCGCTAGCTCGGTTAGCTCCATACAAAGAACCCTCTATGGATTTAAACTACAAAGCAACATATATTTCCCCCCTACATTTCCTCGTTGTGTTGAGATTGCCATCTCAAATGTCGAGGGATCTGGGCAGCAAATGTGTGGCCTAACGCATCACAAATCTAACTTATTTGCACGCATTCTTGGGGCAAATTACATTTTTATAATTTGCTCAGAAAAGGAACCATCCCCGCCAAACCCCGGGTTCATACTACATACTATGTGTATAATGCTGTTGCTAACAATGAAAAACAATGAAAGCCCTTCAAACATTTATTTAAAGCACAATAGCTGCTAAACAATGGTCCTGTATGCTAACTCCTACTGCCTTTTGTTGACCGGCTCCTCTCTCCACCAAGTTCCATTTTTAAATAAACCAAACAAATGGTAACACGGGGGCTCCCTGGAAATAAAAATCATGGCAGGCTGCTAATTAGTTGTTACCCGGTAATGCTTCCTTTCACCGGGGCCTCAATTGTCTTGTGTGGGATGGGGGGTGGGCGTCCATATCACAACCTCCCCTCTCCTCGCCCCTGTTCTACGCCATGCCATTCCCCTTCATTGATGTAAAAACCAACTGCATTCAGGCGGAGAGAATGGGGTGGTGGTGGTGGGAGAGGCGGTATGTGTCTGGGCCTGATAATTACCCGTATATCGCCACTGAAAGTGTGTGTGTGCGCGCCAACCTACCGTAGCTATGCCTGTGCTTTTGGTTTCTAATTAAAACATAATCTCGTGGTTTATCTTGACGTTACTCAATCTCTCTGTTACTGGAAAGAGTTGGGGGGGGATTAGGAGAGGGTGAGCCATTCCCAGGACTAGGATTATGACTTGCTTTTAGTCCGGAGATTTAAGGCTGTATGCAGAGTCAACGGTTAAGTACTGGATAGTACACCTTTTTTGCATGTTCAGTTGAATTATCTACCGTAGTTTCTCATGGCACTTTCTGCTGTAGCACATTGGCTCCACAGCAACCACAAAACATTTCTATCTTGGCAGATCTTTAGCCACATAAGTTAAAATTCCCAAGCTCTGGCTATAGTAATGTGCTTGGCGTCCAAGGGGCGACAATCTATCCAAGATGGCGTGCAATACAGATACTCCCATGATTCTCATTATTTAATATTTATTAAATCGGTATCTTGCATGCCTATATTATAATGGAATGCTATCCTGGGACTGGTGACCTCTGGCTGTCTGTGGTGGCTTTGCATCTTTGAAAGAAGGAAGGTTGTTCCCTATTCCATGGAGCCTCTCTTTCCTGTTGCAGTAAAACGTATTTACTTACTGTGTGTAGAGTTACTGTGTAGAGAATTTCAATTAGTCAGAGATCTAACACGGGTGCCCAGTGGCTCCCAGGGCCACCGTCTGTACTGACTTTTATCCAAAGCGACTTACAAAAAAAATGTATTGTGTGTCAATGGGAGTGTGGCCCCCAAAACACAGTCTGGAGTCTGACTGTGTCTCAGGAGACTTTTCTCTTCAAGACAATGGAAATTCCCCAGCTAGTTAAAAAGCAAATTGTTTCATGTATATAGCCTATTATTTAGGCTACATGGTGTGTGTGATAGATAGATAGATAGATAGATATCAAAGCAAATGACATCATGTTTGATTGTGTCAGCAAGTACAGTGGAAACTCGTCACATTGGGGAAGCAGCAGCAGCAGTCGCTCTAAAAGCTGTTGTTCTCTTGTAAATGGTAAATGGACTGCATTTATATAGCGCCTTTATCCAAAGCGTTCACATTCACCCATTCATACACAGACGGTGGTGTCAACCATGCAAGGTAACAACCAGCTCGTCGGGAGCAGTTAGGATTAGGTGTCTTGCTCAGGGACACCTCGACAATTAGCTAGGCGGAGCCGGGGGTCGAACCAGCAACCTTCGCCCATGAGTCTTCTCTAAAGCATACATGGAGTATTCCACCTTGACATTCAGAGAGTGTTTTGGTTGGCGTTCTGCTACTGATCGTATACCTGCAGCCTCACATCCTGAGGGATCTTAACTAGATTACAGCAGTGAATGCCTGGCATTGCTTTCGGTTGTCCTGCGCCAGGGAAACTCTGATCCGCTTCCATGGGTGTCATGAAACCCTGCACCCTGTGGTAGTGTAATGAAATGCAGAGATTCAGAGTTTCATAGAAATTTGAGGTAGAACTGCCCGCAACAGGTTTATGGTCTAATAATGCTCTATTTGTTGGCTCAACCAGATGCTAATCCCTCAACAATAAGCCCTTTTCTATATATATATATATATATCTTCATCCAAATGTAATGTTTTCTTGAAATATCTGAATTGTGAATGTAAGACCTGTATGCTTCACTTGATTTTGATTTGCAGTGTCATCGGACTAATGTAACATTTAGCATCACCTAGCTTGTCCAGGCTAGGCCGTCGACAGGCCTCCTTCACCAAGCCCCTTTTTCTTCAGGGTGTGTGAGGCGTGCTGAATTACTGCACAGCAGCTGGACTGACCAGAGACTGTCTTGAGTGTGTGTGTGTGTGTGTATGCTGCAGACACCTACTAAAAGCACTCTCCCATGCTCTTCGCACTGTGTTTTCCCCAAGCTGGGCTCTGTGTTTTGGCTAAAAGGTTGACTGTCTACGGCTTCCTGTGAGGATGTATTTCTTAGCATGGAGCCACAGCCCCAGTGTCCCAGAGCATTATCGGCCGACTAAATCACAATGTGAATGACGCGAGTATCTAGCGAAAGCTGCTGATGCATTTTATTTAATTTATTTTTTGCTAGAGTAGATATTGTCTTGCTCAAGTCGAAAAAGTAACCTAGAGATGGATATCAGGGGACCTAGTACAAGGAACCCATAGATGCCGCTTAGGTTATAAATCAGCATGGTATGGTAAATGGGTTGGGTCTGGGGTTGTCTCTTATTGGCTGTATGCCAAAGGGAGTGGGGGGGGGTTCTGCAGCCTGTGGAGCTCAGACTCCCCTACGAAGGCTTGAGGTCAGGCGTAGCCCTCTGCTGAACTGTCTGTACGGCCGTATCAGCAGAATTCCATACTTTATTAGATGTCAATCTAACCTGTGTGGGCTGCTTTCTTCTCTATAGAAAGAAATACCTGTACAGGTTTTTTTTTTAGTTCTGCAGTTGAAATGCAGTTTGAGATCTTGTTGTTTAGAAGTATTATCCCCGCCTCATGGCTCTCCCCATGTTATCATCTCCTCCTAGTATCTCTTGTCCATCATCAGTCCCCAGTTTGTCCTCCCCATGTCTATTTGTCCCCTCCCCCAGTCTATCGTGCCTATCCCCATGTCCTCATACCTAATGCCCAATGCCTATCTATCCGTTGAACAGGTTGGGCCTGAGAGTCTTTCACCAGCTGCCTCTCTGGCTCCCAGACTCTGTGATTGATTGTCTAGCCTGGTCATTGCAGGGTCACCGTTGCCAGGCAACAGTCGTGATTGGGATTCTAGTAGCGCTATATTTTTTTTTGTACGTTTTGGTAAAATGTTAGATGGAATTGTATTGATTTTTGTGTGGTGGAGGAGCGGTGGAAGTACTAATTAAGTCTGGATGTCCTTGTGTATAACAAGGACATCCACATTTTACGGCAGTGCTTGGTCTGGGTATTTTGGCCTAAAGCACATTGAATGGCGACGATGTAATCTAATTGACTTTTTGTTGCTATACTAAAATAAAACCTTGCTAAAAAGTAAGAACCAAACCATGGGTTTTGTGAACTGATACTATTTGTTGTCTACACTTAACCAAACGTAACCACCTCTAACTTAATACCTAAACTTAACAATGTCCAACCTATTGGTTGGACATTTTTTGAGGGGTTGCAAGCTGCTTCTCAACCCCTCAAAAACGAAATTCATGCTCTTCTCCAACCACCGACTTCTCCCTCATCACACTCAGTCATTCTCCCATTGAACAGGTCCACCACTACAAATCAATCCATCCATATTACCAAACAACAGAACAAAATCAAACCCAGGCTGGGTTTTCTCTACAGGAGCAAACAATGCTTCACACGTCCATCCAAAGTAGCACTGGTTAAATCTTGCATCTTGCCCCTCATTGATTATGGTGATTCCATCTACCGCTCTGCCTCCAAAACCCTGCTTACTAAACTCCACACACTGTATCACTCTGCCGTCAGATTTGCCACCGGAGCCCCTTATCACACTCATCACTGCACCCTATATGAACAATTCGGCCTCCCCCCTCTTGAAAACAGACGACAAATACACTGGCACTCCCTTATCTATAAAGCCCTCATTGGTAAAGCCCCTGCATACCTATCCTCACTCCTGCACCTGTCTCAGCCCTCATACAGCCTCCGTTCTAGCTCCCTGATTTCGCTGTCTGCCCCCACACCTCGCACCTCCCTTGGCTCCAAAGCATTCCTTTTCGCCGCCACCTCTGACTGGAACCTCCTACAAAAACATCTTAAACTCAGCCACTTCATCTCCCTTCCTGAATTCATAAGCAAACTGACTGTCCTTT
>OMKP01079541.1:0-20034 GCA_900302375.1 Bathygadus melanobranchus
ACTAGGATTATCATATGCAATTACCTAATTAAATAAGTGGTTTGAATAATTCAAAACTCACAAAACAAACATATGACCTTCGTTAGTGAATTCCTAGATGCCAGTGCAGCTATCAGAGTGGTTGTTTCCCATCATGCCATGCGCAGTTCAAGGCCAGGTTGCAACACAAGCAACCATGTAGGGCGTCCCTTCCCACACACCCACATTGTGTGTGTGTGTGTGTGTGTGTGTGTGAATGACTAATGCCAGCAGTGTCATGGGGAATAGACAGTTGCATAATGGCCAGACGATGGCGATAACGGGAGCATAGCAGATATCATTGTGCTGCGACCAGACACCAAGTTAATCATAATATATAAATATCTGTCCAAAGCACTGCCTTGGAACAGTTTGAAGTCGTGTCACGTAACATAACTCGGGCGATGGCACGCTCCTGGTGAAATGGCGTTGACCTAACATTAAAAAAACACATCTCAGTGAGGGTGCATTAGCTTTGATGAAGCCATAAAGATAGCTTCGTCTTCAGTCGCATAACATGCATTGGGGACCCAACGAATGGAAGGAGCTTTTATTAGGTCAGAGTGAGTACTGAGTAGGAATTAACCCTAACAAATTAACTGAGCAAAGCACACAGAGTGTGAATGTAGCGCGGCTGTATTTCTTCCACTCTCTTTAAATACGTTTTTTTTGTCTACTTCCACACGGCTGTGGGCTTTGGGCTGAACACCTGTGCCTTCCAACAAAGGTGTCATTGAATCTTCAAAAATGACAATTCAATGACAAATGCCAATGACAGCAGAGTTGCCTTTGCTGCATCCACACAGCCTTACCATACCTAGCCATGCCTAGCTGTGGCAGCTGACAGATAGGGCTCGCGTCAGATCCCAACAGCCATTCGTCCTCATGGAGAGTACGAGACCTCCGGCCTGGTTGACTTTTTCAAAAAAATGTATTCTGCTTATTAGCTCGTCTTTTTTGAATATTTTGTGAATATTGAGGAATAATAAAAGGCAGTACGTAACCTGCGCTACGATACGCCAGCAAAGGAATAAACGCAGTGCAGATCCATAATTAGTGTTATGAGCGACGCCTGTGTGTGTCCTCCTCTGTGATAAGGGTCTATCGCCGTGTCGTTTTAGTCTCCAGTGGAATCGTCAAACTAATTGCGCTGAGCGCTTTTCCATGACGTCAATGGAAAACGTCACAAGGTCAAGGATAGACGTGAAGGAGAATTCATAAGGACTTAGGAAAGGACTGAATCCGGCTACACTTACACTAGGCTACTTAATCATGCGACGGTGGATGTTACGGCCGTGGGTCTGCCGACAACTTCTTAGATACTTCACCCTGTGCGTTCTTACTGTGTTGGTTCAATGCAGACCATATAAACGTGGACAAGCCGGTGAAATATAGGATTCATTACCACGGTTGGAATTAGAAAAAAAAAAACATATATAGGCTACCAGTCACAAAAGTGGAACAAAACCGTAATCACATGAGAATGTCTCATATTTATCAACAGGAATCCCAATGAGTATGATTGTTTACATGGCAATCTGTGTCTTGTTGATAGCTTGTTGTTGTGAATGGCCGAATGGTGTGTCGCTTTAAATGTTGCTGCCGCAAGGAATTGTGGGACGGCATTATCTCTTTTCCTTTCTGGCCCAGTGTACCCTATGCTGAAGGAGATACGCAAGGAAGCACTGAAACACCTTTGCTTAGCATTCAGAGAATTCGACCAGCTCTTACCATGGCTGCCACTAGACACTTCTGGGTCATTCACTCAGTTAGGAACCTTCCTCAACCTTGATCTGAGCAGGGCATGAGGGGGAGGGGAATGTCCACTCCTCAATGGCAGTCAGGAAGGAATAATCCCGAAGCAACATGAACAGTGGTGTGTCTCACCCCTCTAACGTAGGCACTCCTTCGTGACGCGTACCCTGCCGTCGTGGCACGTGGCGACCCCGTGGTTGCCGGGCACTATAGCGTTGCCGTGAGGCCATCTCCCTTTCCCTCCTGTGCTCAGATTCCCTGCTGTCCTCTGTCGGCAGGCCTGCTCGAAGATCAAAGTTATCGTCAAATATCCCCAGCGCAAACTGACCATAGCCTGGAGGAAATGTGAATAGCTGCTGGTGGTCCATATTCTGATGAGATAAGGGACAGAATGGATTGTATTAAACTCAAAGTGGGGGGGAAAAAACAGTTGAAAAGGGTTTCATGGTTAACTGTTGGGGAATTACACTGACCTCAAATGTTGGCCTGTTTGGATCGCTGGTGGAGCTGGTGGATGTGGTGGACCCATTTTCGACACTATATGGAGGCAAGGTGTAGCAAGTGGAAATCAAAGCTTCTGCAAACCATTACACATCAGGAAGAAATGAGAATTTGCTTAACTTTCCTTGTTGGTTTGATACATTGTTAAATGTGCCACAAGGATGGTTTGAACGTTACCTTCTCTCCTCTAGAAGTTCCTCAATAAAACCAGAATCACACCGTGGACAGGTGTAGTCCTACAGTGGAAATACAGAAATATGTAATGTGTGGAAAATCTGGCGAATATATACCATTCATCTGTATTCGACAATTCGATAAACTGGGCTTGTGATAGATAGATGGATAGATAGATATACACCCAACAGAACTATATTCATTATTGTGAAAACCTGGCAATAGTTCTTGCTACATTCTATGTGCAGTTAGGTCAACGTCTACTGAAAGTCTGCTTCAGTTGTTATGTTAGAAACTTCCAGTACGTTAGTTATTCAATGGGGGACGACGTGAAGATCAAATGTTACATTTCGACCCCCTTGACCACACAACGACATACAGGGTGCGTATGAAAGGTTATGTCACTGTAAAATTCAAGAAGCTTCCCGGTAATTGTTGAGGCAGGGAGGTTGTTGCGTAACCTTACCCTACACATTAAAGTACGTTACCCATGCAGGCTACTGTATAACGTTACTACTATGAAAAGCTGATACTATTCTACATGAAATAGGAAATAGAAGTGCATTGTACCCTTCCAGTTAAATATCCCTGATATGAATAAGCTGCTATGGTAACAAGAATGCTTGCTGGAGAAGCCAATTAACCAGACCATCACAATGTGACTTACGGTCTGCTGTGAATCACATGTACACCTAATTAACGCACTCAGTAGAGATCGCCAAAACAACACAAATAACAAATAACAACCCCATTAACTAAGCAGTCAAATGGCGACAACCATTATTGTCGAAATTGGCTAACTGGCTAGCGTAGCCAAAGCAGCGACGTGTCGACGTTACCAACGCTAGCTACCTAGCACAGGCATCTCGACAGTCCTCAGCCGTCGTACGTCACGAATCGTACATATATCCTTATAATGTTTATTCAACGGGCCAAGTGGCACTTGGGTCCTTACCGGTAGACGCGGACTGATCTCTAACGAACACCGGTGACAAAAAAACCGGCTGGGCCGTGGGGGAGCTTCTGCCATTTCTGACACTGGCTAATAATGTGTTGGGGAGTACGGGTAGCAGCGAAGGACAACAACACATCCTGCGACGCGCTTTGACCGGAAACGGAAACGCGCTGCTCTGTTGTACTCTGGGGATGGAAACATTTACACCATTTACATTTAGAGCATTTGGCAGACGCTTTTATCCAAAGCGACCTACAACAAGTAACACGACGTAGCGGCTAGCTACATTTGTGGTGCCTGCTGGAAGATTGTTTAAATCAAACGGTGGTCGTGTTGTCCCGCTGCTACCATTATGGAGTCCGGTGATGCAGGTAAACCCGCGGTGTGGCTGAAGTTGGGGCATTTGAGGGATTTGGATTCAACGCGGAATGCTACCAATGTTAGCTGGGTGGCTAATCTCGTACCCGTAGAACACGTAACATGTTATCTCATAAACAATAGGATGGTCGAGAAATATGATCAGTTGTTTAGGTTACGTGTCTCTTGGTCGCCAACGGATGTCTTTGCAACACGACTGAATGTACATTATAGTTGTGGATCGTAGTAGTTGTGTTAACACGCAAGCTATATTGTTTGTTAATGTAACTACATTTTATGACAGGACGTGGTGGAGGCTGGAAGTCCAGGCCTATAAAAACACAGAAAAACAAAATGAGTTTGAACATCATACGGCAAGAGGAGCTAATAGCTCAGAAGAAGAGGGAGATTGAGGCCAAAATGGCAGAACAGGCAAAGAAGAAAATGCAAACTCCGAGCAAACCATTGCCTCAAAGGTATCAACATTTTGTCTTTGCTATCCTCCCAGTACTTTCCCATTATTAATCACTAGATAATAATAATCTATTTATTATGGGGGAATTTTCTTGTCTTACGATTCACTATTATAGCCAGGACTGTTTGAATATTAAACTTTTTTTTTTTTAATCCCTTCTGGTTGTTTCAGTTCTCCTAGCTTTCAAGGGCCGTCCTCAAACAAGTTTGTAAATGATGGAAGCTTCTTACAGCAGTTTATGAAGTTGCATAAGGACAAAGCAGACGCAACTGGTTAGTGCTATACGCTTTGACTATTGGTGCTTTCACAAAGTATTTACAAAATGATACTTTTGATAAATAGTCATCAGTAATGTGGATTTAACAACTAAGTGGGTAAAGGCAAATAAAAGAACCGCTAACAGCCTGGTTCTAGCTGAAAATGACAGACAATTACATCACTTTACTGTAATGCAGCCTTTAAAACCATGAAAAGACAATACGTATGCCATATTACGATACCCAAGACAATATCTACTCTCGTATCACAATATCAATATAATATTGTTGCATGTTGTAGGTCAAAGCTAGGGATGGGCAATCAATCACTGATATATTGTTGGTAGAATAAGCCAAAACATTTTGTGTGTGGAATTCCCTCACTTAATTATGTGGGGTTTTTTTAAGGTTCCAACAACGGTGAACCCAAAGGTGATTCTACTCCGGCTGAATCACCAAATTCACAGCAGAAGAAAAACATTCTCATCGGCAAACGCCCGGGCCTTGGCATCACTAGCATGCTAAACCAATTCAAAAACTACTCTCAGTCCAAGAAGAACCCTGTCCTTAGCCAGAGGCCTAGTGTATTTTGTTCACCAGATGGTGACGAGGATGAAGATGAGGTGGATGACTCCAACTTCCTGGAGATGAAAGGTAATTCAAGGCAGAGGGTACCAGTGACAACCACCAAAGCTTGGAGTGGGGACAATTCACCCTGTGAATGCCATTTTGACGTACACATGCAAATGGTAATGGTACTCATAGCCTGCTTAAAGTCTCTCCCCCAGAGGACCCAGACACCAGGCTTATTCTCGACAAGATGGCTTCATTTGTGGCAGAAGGAGGGGCCGAGCTAGAGAGAAAAGCCAAGGAGGATTACAAAGACAATCCTGTTTTTTCGTAAGTGACAGATTTTTAACCACCCCATATATTTACTGCAAGGGTCCAAAATCAACTTGCAAGAATTTGGCTTTTTACCTGCCAGAGTGCAGAAGTCAACTAGCCAAGCCAATTGTTTTACCTGAATATTTTCACCTACCAATTTCTCAAATCTATCTGCCATTGGCTGGCAGCAGGTGTTCATTTGGACCCAGTATTGGTGCTAATTGGTGCCCTTTTGTCTTTCTTAGGTTTTTATATGATAACAACAGCAGAGACTATCTCTACTACAGAAAGAGAGTCGCAGAATACAGAAAAGACTTGCCAAAACCCAATACAAAGTTGCATAATGGTAAGTATCTTTGCCCCTTTCCTTATGTGTGCACTTTCACATTGTAGTTTATAGCATACAGATTTACACACTTTGCATGTTGAAAGGTTTCAGATGATTTTCAGCTGAAATCAAACACATCTAAAATCATACATATCATCATCATTATTAGATGTAATGGTATACATGTAATGCATTAGAACCTCCCTGGCCATTACAAGTGTTCCACCACAGAAGTAAAGCTGTAGCTCTGTGAAGTTCCCCATTCACCACCCATGTTCCCCTGCTCCTCCTTCCTCTTCTTATCCCCTACTGGCTGTAGACTGGTGGTGTGTGAGGGCCAGTTGAGCACAGTACAGTAGTAGAGTGTGAGTTGAGCCCCAGTACTGATAGGCTGCTTAAAGTCTCCCCCCCAGTGGACGAGGAGACCCAGCAGGTGGCTGTGAAGCTAGCAAAGTATGTGGCAGAGGGTGGCCCCGAGGTGGAAGCCATTGCTGCGGAGCACAACCGGAACAACCCTGCATTCAGGTTAGTCTGTTTCCATATTTTAAAACCTTTTTGTGTAGACTTTTTGGGAGTGTGATTCTAATGTTATGCAACCTCTTGCAGTTTCTTATATGACCACCAAAGCCCCGCCCATCGCTTCTACAAGGAGAAGGTGGAGCAGTATCGTCAGTCGAAGGCTGCCAAGAGTCCTCCGGCGACAGCAGATGTGCCGGAGTTGGTTGTCCAGCGATCAGCTGCCCCACCTTTGTCAGTGGTTCCCCCGCCGCCACCAGCCCCAGCCCGCTACCCCTATGTCCCCAACCAGCTGGGCTCCACGCCGCTGCCACCTAATCCGGAGGCCACACCCCCACCTGTCAAACGAAAGAGGAAGAGTCGATGGGGGTCTGAAGATGACAAAGTGGAGTTACCCCTTCCTCACATCGCCGTCCATCAGGAAGTTGAGGTTCCAGATCCTAACATACCCTCACTCTCTGGTACAGTAGTATCTGTTTTATATACATCTATCAACAATAAGCATAAACACAATAAAAACATATGTGCATTGTTTTGTCTTGTATAGAATAGAATATACTGGTTATTAATTTAGAAAGTAAACTATCTGATAAAGTACTCTTTATATTTACATTTTGCGGGCAAATATACTTTGAAACTCAAATCTGGTTCCAATGTGTGACATTCCAGTTCAAGACCTGAAGGTGCTGGGCTATAAAAAGGGGAAGCCTTTAGGGCTGGTAGGAGTGACAGAACTATCTGAGGACCAGAAGAAGCAGATCAAAGAGCAGCAAGAGGTATGACAGAATTGGAGTACACCACAATCACACAAGAAAATGTCAACACAAACACGTAGCTGTTTTTGTATTCACTGTTTGCACTCTTAATTTTGTTTGCACATTATCTGTTGGCATGCCAATTGTCCTGCCTGTCTTGTCACTGTCAAATGTTAAATGTATGCACCTCAACCATGTCTAATTCCTGTATATTTGTATGGGCAATAACATGTTCTGAACTTTCAGTGCACTTTTGATGAGATCCTTTAGTCCTGGACTCCTTGATGTCCTGACCAAATCTGCTGCCCCTCTGTATGTTGTGCTCTTGTACTTCCTCCACAGATGCAAGAAATGTATGACCTTATAATGAAGCACAAGCGTACAATGGCGGAGATGCAGATCATGTGGGAAAAGGCTGTGAGAGACCATCAGCACGAGTATGACAGCGACGAGGAGGTGGACCAGCAGGAGGGCACTTGGGAGCATCGCCTCCGCCAGATGGAGATGGAGAAAACGAGGGGTAAGACGGCCCTTCAACCGCAGTACTTTTGTTCATGCAGAGCCGTGGCCGTTGTCACCAGTTGGTAATTGTCACTTTATTTTAATTATTTTTACCAGAATGGGCAGAGTCACTGACTGATATGGGGAAAGGGAAACACTTTATCGGTGATTTCCTGCCACCCGAGGAGTTGGAGAAATTCATGGAGACTTTCAAGGCACTCAAGGCAAGTTTCTCTCTGACTTTCTCTCTTTGGCAGGCTTTTTTACCATTGTTTTTGGTGCTGAGGACTAAGGAAAATACAATTGACATTCAACGGGTGGAATCTCCAGGTTCTCTGATACAGAAGTGTGTGAGATCACATCCCATGTGAACTACAAACATTGCAGTTCCTGCATGGTCCTTTATGGCGTATGGCCCAGTACACCCACCCTGCACAAATTCAATTTGACTGATTATGTGGAACTAAAATATATTCATTCTCGATGAATTGCAGGAGGGCCGAGATCCAGATTACTCTGAGTACAAGGAGTTCAAGCTGACCGTGGAGAATCTCGGTTTCCGTATGTTGATGAAGATGGGATGGAAGGAGGGAGATGGATTAGGTTCTGAAGGAAAGGGCATCAAAGCACCAGTTCATAGGTGGGTTCAAAGTTCCTCAAATATGGCCTTGTGACTACATCTAGTTGACATTTTGACAAATCAGCGTTGATTATTTGCAAACGTAACAAAAATGGTGGATCTTCCAGGGGAATCACAGCTGTGGATGGAGCAGGATTTGGAGTGGACCGTCCAGTTGAGCTCAAGGGAAATGATGATGAGTATGATGCGTTTAGAAAGAGGATGATGCTCGCCTATCGTTTCAGACCCAATCCACTGGTAACTACAATTCTGTTAAATATTTTATTTTTAATATTGGAGATTTGCATAGAGATGGAGTTTTGCAAAGTGCTTGTGTATGTTTTAGTTAATGCAACCAAATCTATTTGTCTTCTCTCCACAGAATAATCCTCGTAGACCCTACTACTGAGTGTGTGTGTGTGTGTGTGTGTTCCAAATTCTCTTTACTAAAGTTAAGATTTTATTCATTTTAAGAATAAGTTTGCATTACTAAAACTTGGCCAGGATATAATTGTTTCTCACATTTTGTTCTAGAACTGTAAAAGATGTGCAAGACTGTCTCTTGTTAGTTGCATAATGACAAACCTATTTGCAAGTGATGAAATACATTTGAACACTTCGTTCAAACAAATGTACACAAGCCATTTCACGTGAAGTATCTCCTTTCATGTATAAATCTCCTTTTGATATGTTACTTCAATTATCACCCCATGTTGGATTATTTACCCCTAATTGTTCATGATATTCCGATGAAAATAATAAAAAGTTCACTCACTCAAAATAAATGCCTCACTGATCAATCTATACAGTGTAAAAATGTTTTCATTTGCATGTATGCAATACCCATTTTGGCTAGAGAAATATTGACTAGTGACTAGTGTGTCTCCCAGCTGAAAGACAGGCTACTGGGTTTGATCACCAATGTAAATGGACTGCATTTATACAGCGCTTTTATCCAAAGCGCTTTACATTTGCCTCACATTCACCCATTCATACACCGACGGCGGTGTCAACCATGCAAGGTAACGACCAGCTCGGGTTAGGTGTCTTGCTCAGGGACACCTCGACAATTAGCTAGGCGGAGCCGGAGATCGAACCAGCGACCTTCCGGTTGCCAGACAACCGCTCTACCTCCACCACCAGTTACTGTCGCCTCCTGAGCAATGTCCGCAGTCTACCTGTAAACATCCTTGAGCGATACATGACCCCTACCTGCTTCTTAATTACATGTATCTGAGTTCACTGCAAGGTGCTTTGGATAAATGCATAGACTGCTTAACGACTAAAGTCGTCAAGTAGGCTAGGTTTTGGTTGTAGAGTTTACAAGCCTCGAGCAGCCAATTTTAAGTGAAATAAGACCTTCACCACGGGGACAAATATATGGACAATTGTGCTGTTCGTCTAATTCAGTTTTTGATTTTCTATATAAGCAATTGTCCAAATGTCCAGATTAATTTTCAGGGTAAGAAAGTTTACCTCTAACTTAGTCTGTTCCCAGGGCGTCGTTTCGCATGTTCAGTCAAAATAACAATGTTTCGCGGACATCATGTTCACCACCCTAAAGAAAGGTTATATGATTTACCCCAACGACTTGCTGCAGTATATGGTGTAGACATTATTTTTTTCGGAAAAAAACTAAGAATACACACATCTTCCCCACTCCAGCAGTACGGAGACATGATTTGACGCATTACCGTGAGACACCGTGAGGGCTGTCACTGTGAGTTTAGGGGAGGTAAACAAGATGGCGAC
The DNA here is from genome assembly GCA_900302375.1 of Bathygadus melanobranchus. Taxonomy (NCBI): domain Eukaryota; kingdom Metazoa; phylum Chordata; class Actinopteri; order Gadiformes; family Macrouridae; genus Bathygadus; species Bathygadus melanobranchus. Next base: position 9,849 of record OMKP01079541.1, read on the forward strand.
AGCCGGAGTAGCAAGAGTAACGTGAAGACACAAAAAAATCCTCGTCGTGTGTCATTGTACAATGGGAGCAACCGCCACATCAAAGACGTAAACAAGCCAAATGCGACAGACACAATTTGCAACGGGCGACACGAGTTCCGCGGTTTAAGGTGAGGTGTTTCCCTGTGACTCGAGCTAGCATGCCAACTAGCCACCTAGCTTGCTAGCAACTCGCGTTGAAATCCGAGCAGCTTGGCTCGCAGCTGCTCTGTGTTACGTTAGCTTGTGCGGCTTTGTTGAGCTGGCTCGTTCTTACGTGTGTGTGAATGAATTGAACTATGACTGCGACGACATCGCTCCCCAGTAAGCCGAAGTCGGTTTAGTCAGACGTCTCCCTACAGTCTCAACTGGACGGCTGCTGCACCGCCTGCAAGTGACGCCAAGTTAGCCGCCAGCCACCAAAGTTGCCTTGCTAACGTCACACCGCTCGACTTGTATGACGACGATTCGTGTATGGTTTTCACTGTTGTGATTATTATTGTCGTTTTTGAACGTAATTGCTTCGATGTGGTTACGATACGATGCTATGCGTGTGCAAAGTTAAGAAAGCTAGCGATGTTGTTTCATTTCAGCAGACTTGTTAGCTAACGAGCTAACCGTTTTTTACCGGTATTAACAAAATAGATTTCCCAACTGTGGCAGCAGCTTAAACATATGATGGGCCATCCCGATCGTTGTGCTTTTTCGTTACTAAATATAACAATGCAAACCGAGTGAGTTGAATCAATTGTAATATCAGGTCATGACATTTAAACGTAAACACTATCCTGCATGGTTACTTCTGTAGCCGCCTATAAATTGTGTGCTAATATCTTGTCATTGTTTTTCTAGGCGCCAAGAAGGACGGCTAACCGAGAATGGTCGTTAATACCAAATATTTGACTGGATTTGCTGCATCTGTTTGGTGTATAAAGCTGTGAACTCAACACGATATTTTGACATCTGTGTTCCGGAGAGAGAGTGCATTGAAACACAGCCCGAAATGTTGTGCTGTATGGCTTTGGAGCAGTACTTGCTGCCTATGCCGAACATGTTGTGGCGTTAGTTGCTAGTGGAGAGGACTGAGGACTTAAACAGAGGGATAATCTAACGCCGTTTTGCTCTGCTCACTTGCACTGCTAATATATGCATTATGTGAAATGTCCTCAGCAGGCTGACTTTTTTTTTCCTCTCCAAGAAACACCAACACTAAATTTGGTCTACGGTTTTGTAGCTGACGAATCCGAAACTCCTCCCATGAGTTAAGGTTACCCTTGCGTTTACAAATAGGATTGAACCCTGCATCCTCCCTTAATACTCAGGCCTTGCCATTACCCTTTCACTACCCAGTATTTTATAATTCTCTTGCATGCTAGCCTGTGGAACAAAACATAACCGACTCAGAGATGAAAGGTTACCAGTGGATTACTCAACTTCGCAACAACCAGAATAATTTGTAAAGGAACCAACCAGAACCTGGGTGCAACAGTTAGGACTGGCCTGCATTATTTTCTGCGCATAACGTTTCTGTTGAACGTTCCTAGTGGTGTTGTCCTTTGCATACCTTGCAGCTCAATAGGAAAACAACGGAACCTTTTCGCCCATTCATCATGAGTGCCGGGGAATTCCTTCCTGAAAATGAACTGATGGGGATGGACACTTTCATCCACCGCATTGACTCAACAGAGGTGATCTACCAGCCACGCAGGAAGAGGGCAAAGCTGATTGGGAAGTACTTGATGGGGGACTTGCTGGGGGAGGGGTCGTACGGGAAAGTAAAGGAGATGCTGGACTCGGAGACACTGTGTCGCAGGGCTGTCAAGATACTGAAGAAGAAGAAGCTGCGGAGGATTCCGAACGGGGAGGCCAATGTGAAAAAGTAGGTGGCTCTGTATTTCTCCATTTGCTGAACTTTTCCCCTCTCTCTATTTTTCTATGTCTTAGTGATGGTTACAGTGAGGCGAGACGCAGGTCTCAACCAGTCTACGGTGCTAAAGGGTTCGAGATCGGGAACATGTTTTTGATTGATTCACAATGTCAGGCTAAGCTCAAACTCGGCCACAAAATAGAGTTAAATGATGTGACGGTGAAGGTAAACATTAGATGTGGGACAAATGCATAAAAATTGCACATAGTGAATCACATTTTAGCAGAAAGATGGTCAAAACTGAGTGTAACCATGTAGATCTACTGGAATTGATGCCCAGATATTCATGATCTTTCTTGTTAAAAGCCTAATCCTAAATTCAGAATCGGGGAAAATCTAAAATAGTCCCATTAGCCCCACCCACTAATTTTTAATCTGAATACTATACTAAAAAATGTTTTTTTGCCCACACAAACGCTGTAGTGTTTTGGGGTAGTGGCTCTGCTGCACACTACCAAGTGATTAAGTGTAAACCGTCAAGGTGTATGCAGTAGCTACAGCATCACTGGTGTGTTGTACACCATTGCATCATTGTGTTGTGGATTTCTTTTGCAACATGATTACTTAACGGAATGGTGAACATTTACAAAAAAGTACATTTGTCGAAAGAGGGAAACGACAAAATATAGCTGGACAGTACAATTAGAATAGAACACCATTATATCCCTGTCCTCACTGATTCATTGTCTTTACCTCGGCATTTAGTTGATGTGCATCCATCTAATTGACTCAGCTGTGTTCCCACTTTTTATTAGTAGCCACGGTTTAATCACACGTAGTTGGTTAAATATTCTTCAGGTTTTCACTGCGGGCCTGTGCTAAATACAGAGGAAGCAACTGTCAAACGAGTTCACGCCGAGAGAGTAGAGTTCTGTGATGTGTTTTTAGGCTGCAATTGCTCAACCACTAGAAACAAGTCTCCCAGCACTGCTTGGGGAGTGGTGAAGTGTGTATTTCTTGGGTCCCTTCTTTTCATTAGATTTTGATGGGGAAAATGAAAGTGATGTTTCATATGCTGTTCCTAAAGCCTGGTATGCATGGTTATCTACTACACATCTTTCACTGTTCTGGCTACATATTTCATATGTTGATAGTGACTTTATCTTGACCTAAATCTGACACAGTTGGGAGGCCAACTGTAGTGTAGGCTATGTCGTTTCTGTTCACAAAGGCAGAGTCCCACCACCACCTAGGCCTGGATGGGGAAGGAACCATCCCCAACATGTCCTGCTTTCGATGGCTCTGAAATTGAGTTGCTCACACTCGCATTACCATAGCAGGGCAATTATTGAGGTAGCTACTATGGAATGCAGGCAGCGCATTCGGCAGTAACAAGCTAGGCCTGAACTCTGAACTGGCAAAACGTCTGCAAGACTTTGCCCGTAGGCTCAGGATCAGGGAGCAGTTGTTTTAGTGTTGGTGCAGGAGTTGTTTCCATTTTGCTGAGTGGGGAAATCCTTTCAGCGGGGGTACTTCCAAACTGAAGGCAAACAGGGTCATTTGAACCAGGAGACTGCAGCAAGCGCAATGCTCTCGACAGTAAATGCTGACTGTCCGCCTTCTTGTTTTGTGTTGTCTGTTTTTTTTAAAGGCAGCATTTAGCATCATCTGTCAATTTTCAGAGACTTGGCATTTGTTGTTTTCTTCTTAGTTGTTAAAGGTGGATACACCATCTTTTTAAGTTTGTATGTGTGTGTATTAGGGTGCTTGTCATGACTGAGAAGGGCTGATAAAAGATAAAACCCTACAACGTCCATCGTGTGAGAGGCCAGGGAGGTGGGATACACAGAGGCAGAAAGCAGCCACTCTAGTGATCTCGAATTTGTCTGAGCTGTTCCTTGCCGATCTAACTAAAATTGGTGTGCTATAAATCACAGTTCTGGAGGTGATGTAAACACAGGATGACTGCATTCCTCAATAACTGTTGAGAGACAAAAAGCAAAAAGATTTACTCTGGTTCATGGACCAGCTTCTATTTACATTTTCTGTAAACCCTGCAAAAGTAATACATGGATGTCCGCCTAGCTAATTGTCGAGGTGTCCCTGAGCAAGACACCTAACCCTAACCCCCCGAATGTGAGGCAAATGTAAAGCGCTTTGGATAAAAGCGCTATATAAATGCAGTCCATCCATCCATCCATCCATGTCAATGAAATAATTTCAGTGTACTATTATAGGTAACGTGCATAAACATTTGTAAGCTGGTTGTGAGCTGACAATATTTCGATGAACACCTGATGCTAAAACCCCGTATACAATGCACACATTAAATATGTGCCTGCAGAGTATTTAGAGAAGTGCTTTACACCCAATGTATTCCGTAGGCCAACTCTCCAATGATGGGAGATATATCTGGGGGCCTGGATGTTAATATCTAGTCAGATTCCATGTTGTGACCATGGTTTCATTCTTCATTTGCAGGGAGATTCAGCTGCTAAGAAGACTCCAGCACAAAAACGTGATTCAGTTGGTGGACGTGCTGTACAATGAAGAGAAACAGAAGATATATCCTGTGTGTGCATTCTGATTTCAATTACTGCAATGGGTCCCCGGTTTCTAGTGTGACTGACAAGAAGTCTGGTCTGCGTTATCCTTTTGGCGTTTTGCTTTCACATACTTTATCGCTTTTTAAAATGCCATATTTCTTCGTAATATATCTTCGTAGGTATGCTGAATGTGTATCTTTCCTTGATTGACAACGTTCTCTGCCTGCATGATGGTTGGCATTATAGAGTGCCGACATCATTAAAGGTGTTGTTTGTTTGGTTTGGAATATCCCCTTGACTCTCTTGACTTACGTATATGGTGATGGAGTATTGCGTATGTGGGATGCAAGAAATGCTGGACAGCGTCCCAGAGAAAAGGTTTCCAGTGTTCCAAGCTCACGGGTAAGTCTCCTTCCTTCGGTCTCTTTAACTATTCTCTTCCTCTCTGACTCTTCTGTGTCCCCTGTCTGCTATTATTAGTGTAAACCTTTTTGTTGCCTCTACTCCAGGTCTAAGTTTAGATTCAGCGCCGCAGGGCCTCTCAGAATCACTCTCCAGAGGTTGTGAGGGGATTTCTCGTCAGTATTATGACTCCTTGTTTGCCCGTATACCCGTGGTAAACTAGAAACTGATGTTTTTGTGAAGGATTTGTTGGTGGTTAGTCATATAGAGGTATTTGTGCAGATGCACGATACTTTGCCTGTTCGAGTTTACCCCTCATCCCAATGTTTACCCCCTGTGCCCCTTTTCTCTTTCCTATTTTTGTGCTTTTTCCCCCCCTACTAGGTACTTTTGCCAACTCTTAGATGGCCTTGAATATTTGCACAGCCAGGGAATAGTTCACAAAGACATAAAACCAGGGAACCTATTACTGACCACAGACGGAGCTCTCAAGATCTCCGACTTGGGCGTAGCGGAGGTGAGTCACACGCTGAACACAGCACTGTATCCCGTCATGAGCAGGAATGATGCGGCCGCTTGCCCTCTGTTTTGACCGCTCGGTTTTAATGAAGACATTGGTAAACGCTTGTCTACCAGTAAATACCACGAATAGCCCCCTTGAATAGCTTGTTCTGCTTTTATTTAAAATATTTTGCAAAACCATGAGTGCATACATTCTTGGCATGAGTGCTCTAACATTTAGACAGGATAAGCGCTAGGGTAAGAGCTAGGATAATTTATTATTGGTTTTAATCCCCTCTTCCCTTGATCCCAATTGGCGGTGAAGAAATTCCCATCCAGGAGTGATGCTCTGCCAGCCGAATACTGATGTTGCTTCTCGATGGCCCTGCTGCAACCCTGTCTCATTACCGCTATCTCAACCTCGCCATCTTCCCTCCAACGCAGGCCCTCCGTTCGTTTGCAGAGGATGACACGTGTCGCACCAGCCAGGGCTCCCCGGCCTTTCAGCCTCCAGAGATAGCCAACGGCCTGGACACGTTTTCAGGGTTCAAAGTAGACATCTGGTCCGCTGGAGTAACACTGTAAGTTGGTCAGACCTCCTGAGCCCTGGTCCTGGTTAAAGTTATGTGATCAAGATCAAGAGACATTTTCTGAAGAAAACAATGTTAGCTGATACCATGGATAGGGCAGAGCAATTATACTTATACCATGATGTTTTGTGAGGAATGGACACACAAGAGTCCGACCAATGTGTGCCTAGCTTCACACACTCATATCTCATTAACACAAGCTGTGGTCAGGGACGAGACCTTATGTACTCCCTGCTTGACTTAAGAGGTGACCCTGATGTTCGCTTCCCCTCCCCCCCGTGCAGATACAACATAACGACAAGTCTGTATCCCTTCGAGGGGGACAACATTTATAAGCTATTTGAGAACATTGGGAAAGGAGACTACAGTGTTCCCGAGGAGTGCGGCCCTCTCCTGTCAGATCTGCTGAACGGTGAGTTTTGGGTTGGACACACACACACACACACAGAGACACACACAGAGACAACTTGGCCCTGTCTTCATTTCAAAAGGCTCTCGATTTTCAGCTTGCAGTGCTGGCTTGTTTACGACGACGTGCCCAAGAAAATAGCTGTTGCACAGCGATTCTCTCAGAATGCTTGTCAGGTACTGGCACAGGCCCCACACTCTCTACCATTATTATGACAGGTGATGTCCCTGAACCGCAGTATTTTTCATGCAGTCGGAGGAAAAAACAGCTTTGCCTGTTCACTCTGTAGCCAGTAGGTGGTACTGCAACCCCAACGGGCCCCTCTGACTCACTCCTGTCAGAGGCCTCCCACCGACTGTAGAGCTTCCTCCATCTGCTGACGTAGTCTGTTGATCTGGGGCCAGCAACAGAATACTAAACACCTCATGCTGGAAGCCTGCTGCTGCTGCTGCTGCTGCTGCTGCTCTCAGGTGGAATGGTGCAGTGCCTTTCCACGCAAAGGGCAGGAAACGGCTACCCTGGGGGAAGTACACAGTTGGCAGTGTGACGTAGCCGTCCCTGACCTTTTTAATACGGGTATTTGAATAGTCAAATGAGATGTTCTGCGAGAGAGAATTATCCTGCTTTGCGTACATTTCCCAGAACAGACATTTCATAGATTGTTCTTTGAACCTTGCTCCCACCTACGTTTCAAAATGACTAATCGGTCATGTTTAATTACTCAAACATTCTGTAATTTGTCATATTTGCGCAAAGCAGGGTTACTAAAAGCATAACGGATGACGAAACTAGTCCATGATGTTGTAACTCCATAGGCGTTGCCCCCACCCCCCATCTCCTCCAGACCTGTGTGAGTGACGGTGACGCCTGTGCGTCTGACGCAGCACCTGAGAGATTGTCGGCCCATAATTGTGCAGTCTAAAATAAATAAAAATAAACCCAGCACACACAAAAGGTATCCTTCAGTGCTCAGATCACAGACTCTGACGATGCCCGCTCCCTGCCCTCTGGGGGCCCTCTGCTCTCGGTCAGGCGTCCCTTCCAGCTCATCACCCTCTCACTTTTAATGGCCGTCTCATCCCAGTCCCTCGTGTGTCAATAGGGATCGTGATCTGGCTGATGTATGTATGAGGGCAAAGTGTCCACGTCTTAATCGCACCCGCTGGACGTTTCTAGATTGCCAACGCGAGTAATAAAGGTTGAATAAATGAGGCGTACAGCATGTGTTTAGTCCTTGAGTGTATAAATCATCGGACTCATATTGGACTCGCAATTGACGCACACACACACAGTAAAATTGAAGTGTTTCTTTGTTTTTCAGGCATGCTAGAGTATGACCCTGTCAAGCGGTTTTCCATACAGCACATAAGGCAGCACAAGTGAGTCTGGTTTGGTTGTTTTTTTACATGCACACACACGTTTGTGCGCTTCTGTAACTTTCACATTTCGCCAATTCTCTGGTAGGCATTTGCTGCAGGGTTTAATGTTAACCTAGGAGTTGTAAGTCAGGTTTGGGAAACGAGAGGGCGAAATGGGAACAAAAACGAGTCCAGGCCAAAGTAAGCCACGCGTTTTTACAACTAACTAGAGTATTACACTTAGTCTATTTAGATGGGGACCAGAAATGCACTGGGTTATATATGATTTTAGTCCCAAGTTATGATTGCTCGTCCAAGTCTCACCATGTCACCTCTCGCTGTTGCATTAATGTTATATTCTGAAGTATATGAAAGAATGGCAACGGCCGTCTTTGCTGCCTCTTCACTCAACGCGCTATTTGTTTTTGTTTTGCCGCAATGCAGAGGATTAACGAAATAATTGAGTAAAATCACCACATCTCAAGAAAACCATAGCTTGAAGGGGGAAGGCGAAATGGGAAGATTTCCTGAGCGCCGACATCCCCAATCAAATGGCTCCCTGCACACACTAATTGTCTGTCTAGCTATCTACAGATAGATGCTCGCTTCTTTGGAGATGTGGACTACTGTTGTCCAAAAGCACATTTACAACAGAACCGATCCAGTCTTTACTCTTTACGTACGGTAGAAGAATCCATGCTTGTGATTGATCCTGTTTTTGTCTCACCATTGGGGATGTTTGCTTTATCAACACAACCCTATCCTTTGAAAACGCAACAAGTTTGACTTGACCTGACTTGTTAGACAGTTACAATATAATATAGGCTACGTTTGAAAGTGCGCATAGCCGGTACAACCGGCCCCAGTACCTGAACGATTGTTGCGTGACTCCCCCCCCCAACTCCCAGCTGGGTACGAAAGAAACACCCTCCGTCCGAGATCCCTGTGCCCATCCCAGCCAGCGCCGAGAGCAGGGACCCCTGGCGCAGCATGACGGTGGTGCCCTACCTGGAGGACCTGCACGGCTACACCGAGGAGGACGACGACGAGCTGTACGACGCAGAGGACGAGTTCATATACACTCAGGACTTCACCGTGCCAGGTAGAGATCTGGGGACCTAAGCCCACCACCATCACCCTGATGATCTCTGCTGAATATACACATCCCTGACTATCTCTGATGAACATATGTGTGTGTGTATATATATATATATATATATATATATATATATATACCCACAACCACCCTGATAATCTCTGATAAATATACACCTCCACCATCTCTGACAAATGCACACCTCCACTACCCTGACATGGGCATGTTCTATGTAGGCAAGTAAGTACATGTTCAAGTTCATTGGGTTTAGTGAGAGCAAATCTGAGCTCCTGTTCTTACGTCCACTCCTATTGAGTCCCCTGGGTCGTCTGTCTGGACGACCCAGGGGAAGAAACACCAATTCCAGCTACAATTCCTGCTTAAACCTTTTTTTGCTTTATTATGATCCTGAGTGCTATCTGTTGCTTGGCAACGGTGAACAATAATAACTAGTGCCGTCTCTGCGAGCTATCTGATAGAATGCCCTACATAAAAGGCCCCCCCTGCATTTCCACCGACGCTGTGGAATCTGAATGACATTTGGTGGTTTAAAAATAACCCCGGTGGCTCGTCTCTCCCAGTGTGGGAGCATCGCTGGTTCCCACCAGGTCCGCCATGCACACGCTCTTCAGTGTTTGCTGACTGGGCACAATAACCTCTGACACGGTGTTTTACAGTTGAGGCCTGTTGAAGGGGACCTCTGGACCGCGCAGTAAGAAGAGTGCAGAATGAGACATTTAAAAACTTTAAAACGTGCTAAGTCTCGGATAAGTGGCTGTCTAGAAATGTTCTGGATCTATTCATCTGTAACCAAAAAGAATGCAAAAACGCAATTTAAGAGTACGTTATTAATTTAACATTTTATAGTCGTTTCTTGTGTATTTTCTGTCTACTTTGCAATGAAAAAACAAAACCCCTCCCCCCTCCAGGACAAGTAGCCGAGGAGGACCAGGACGTGGGCGCCACCGACTACGACAGGGCCGTAGCCAAGCCGTTCTGTGTGAACGGGACGGACGGCGGAGGCCCCCTCAACAGCAAGCCCAAAGTGGAGCGCCGCTCCTCCTCCTCGTCAAACCCGTCGCGCAAGGGAGTCTCCACGGCCAGCAAGATCCGCAAGCTCTCCACCTGCAAACAGCAATGACCTCACCGCCGACCCTGCAGCCCACCTGGTGGGTGTGGGTGTGGGTGTGGGTGTTGGTGTGGGTGCGGGTGCGGGAGCTATTAAACATCAGCAGATTTAAATGTTTTCCTTTCAATCTGGAAAAGTGCTTTTAAGCGAGAAAAGGTGGCTGGATGTTGCCAAATAGCTTTAGAAACGGTGTCCCAATCGAAGGGATGCAGACTTGTCATAAGTGACTGATGTCAGCAGAGCCTCTGACTCACTAAGCCAGTGGTGGTG
>OMKP01079545.1:0-11226 GCA_900302375.1 Bathygadus melanobranchus
ATTAGCCAATGCACCACAGGTGTGCAGCCTCACCCGGCCCCAGAGTCTAATCAGCCTGACTGGGGCCAGGTGAGGCTGATTAAACCAGCCACCAACCACAGATTGCTCTTCGGTCCTGTCCCTGACCAGGACAGGACTGAGCACTTGGACTTGGTCCCCGGGCGCCTTACTGATGGCTGCCCACTGCTCCTGGCTTTCCCTGGGGGAGGACGGTCAGGATGGGAAAAACGCAGAGAAGGCATTCCACCGGCGACGCCAATAATTGCATGTGTGTGTGTGTGTGTCGCCGCTCACAGTGTGTGGTTGAAGTGTCGACCGTGTGGCAAATAAAGGACGATTGTCCTCTGATTACTTACTTATTACTTAAATGTAAATGTCACTGATAAAAAAAAAACCCATCTACTGAATGAGTCTCAATAAGAACACACTGGTCTTCCAAGACAACTCAAAAGCAATACTTTAATATAGTCAGGACTGTCGAAAGGAGGAAACACCGGTTCATTAATGTTTTCCACAGCAAGGTCCTCACTCCTCAAGTTTGTTGTAAAGCAGTTGATTGTGTCAGGGCTTTCAGCATGGACGGGATATATAAGGGGGAAACATTAGGCCCGAAGATCTTCACCACGTCTGTCAAGAGTACAGGACCCTGGAGGGCCGAGGCGGCCAGCGACATTCCACCTCTTGACAGGTGAGAGGAAGTGAGAGCGAGAGAAGAGGAAGGGATCGTGGGGGTGAGGGAGTAGTCCAACACAGCTGGAGACGGCGTTAGGGGAGACGAAGCCGCGTGCAACCCACAGAGATTCAGTGAGCAGAAAGAGGTCATCATTAACCTTGATTGAAGGCCGTGCGTCTGTTTCACAAGATGTTGTGTGAATAAGCATGGGTTATGAAGCTGTGAGCTGAGGAACCTGATTTGGTCTAATTCTTTTTTATTAATTTAGATGATGCTTTTCTCCAAATCTGTACATTGTTGTTGTTTTTCATTCATGAGCAGGTAGGGATTAGGCATCTTGCTGAAGGATGCCTACAGGTAGACTGCACACATTGAGGTTGGAACCCAGAACCTTTAGCCAGGAAGTCAAACAACCACGAGACGATGGCACTATAGAAGAACCGTACAAAGCCATTGTCTAAAAAGTCATTCCCATTGCACCTTGTTTGGATATTCAACCACAATAAGCCCAATGCCATAGTATGAATAGTTTTGCTAATTTTCTTACACTAGTACAGTACCCAAACATAGAATACCAGTCCTTATAGGAATACTTAAGACAAAGAACATCAATGGGTCCACATGGTACAATGTATTACCATTTAGAGTGATTCCTGATTCCCTATACATATATGTACACGGAAATAACATCTTAATGTAATATTTGTAATCTATTTTCCAGCCCCTGAACATTTCTATTATAAAAACATCTTACTATGTTAAAGGTCCTTGCCATTGGTTGTACTTCATGCTTTATTTACTGTAGTACAATTCAATGTATCTCCGCAAGCATCAGTGCACAATGTAAACCCAGATTGAAAATTGAACGTTCACATTGTCATCTGAACGTGTTTGGCAGGCATAATGAAACGCTGGGTGGGTGTGTCAGTTCGGCTGCGCAACTGACTCGTCTGATTTGTTGTAGTATAAGAACAAACATAACATGTTATTCCACACGTATGCTAAAAGTAAATAATTGAGTAGTAGTGTCATTTGATTAAAAGATCGCTCGGCATGATGCTAACGCTAACCATGATACTAATGCTAACCGCTTTGCTAACACTAATAATAATAATAATAATAAAAATAAAAATAATAATAATAAACACAAATATTTGTTATTTTTTCTCTTTACAACCCGGACATGTTTCCCTGCCAAACGTTTATTGGTTCTTTTGTTTCATTACCATTTAATCAGCAGGAAGATGGATATGTTCATTCTGACTTGACATGTACAGTCCAGGGAACCAAGCCTTGCATTTTGAGGAGGAGCTTGCCACACATTTTTTGCAGCTGAAAACACAATGTGTTCATGTGGATTTAGGTGGCAGAGACCTTTAATGAACCAGGTCCTGAATCAAAACAGCTTGCAGAAGGATGGGCCATTTTACCCATCAGATGCAATGACTTAGGGCTTCCATTTAGAAGAATGGGGATGAAGATGGTTTTATACAATACGGGCCCTTTAAGAAGAAGGTTCCATCGGATTTGGGCCCCTAAGAAGAAGGTTTTGTACAATATGGGCCCTTTAAGGAGTGCATCGTCCACCTCTCAGGAATCTATGGCAAGGCCATTAAGATTCTCCCCACATCTGGCCAATCGTGCGGGGATACCCTAGCCTGGAAGTAGTGCAAGGTGATGGGGTGGGGTGGTGGGGGAGGGGGTGGTAGCCAGGTGCATTCAAAAACATCTGGACTCTTAAACAGATGTGCAAACGATGTCATCTATCTGGAGGCGTGAGGCTGGGGCTGACAAGTTGCTCGGTAGGAAAGGGACTTCCTCAATATCAACAAGGTTCAAGAGTTGGTCGTCATTGCATGAAGATATGAATGGACGTGACCACGGTATCAACAAGAATAAAAATCCAGACAAGCCAAAGGAAAAGTTGCACCTGTTACCAATTCTATGGTGTTCAGACTTAAGTCTGCTCACTCCACTTGTGGAAAAAAACATGGCTGTGATTTCTGTTCTGGAAATGTTTTGCTAAGCAACAGCAGGCACAGCTAATATGCCACTATATCAGAGCTAAGAATACGTTTGCTTGGTGAGAACCAATCAGTAAATGTATGGTTATTTTTCATGGAAAGAAAATCCAATGACATTTATCGAAGAGTATCCATTGTACACTCAAACACACTTAACATCCACTTGTGTAAATCAAGTTGCCCTGAGGGAAGCCTCCTCATCTTATCAGTACATAATATTCCAGGTACCTGTACGCAAATTGTAATCAATTAAACGTCCCGCAGGGGAGGATACTCTCAGACCAGATGGCAGGTTGTTCGTGAAAACCTCTCCTGGGTCCAAGGAAAGCAATGAAAATCAATAAAATCAGCTGGTCTGGGAGAGTGCAAGAGCCAGATGGCTAGCGACGGGAGTCTACCTGTCTTCACTACCCAACTGATTTATCCCTCCCGTCTGCACTCTGCTTGCTTTTCCACTTAGGGTCCTGGAAGAATCGGCATTTTGATTCCAAAAAAACACCAGCATCTAGGAAAACGAGGGATGATTAACGGCTTCAAGGAGCTACTGGAAGCTTGGACACCTGACAATTCTGTTGTCCGCTCCAGATGTGTGTTTACGAAAGGTCTGACACAGGGATGATGTTTGTTTGCACACAGGGGTTGACCGATCCAGGAAATAAAGAAAAAGTGGCCCAAGTCCAGAGCGATGAAGCATGGCCTCCCAGGGGGGACGAGGGGTTGACAGAGATGAAGAATGGATGTCCCTCGGAGGAGAGTGAGGGAGGACCAGGGATGGAAACCTCCGGTGAAGCCTCGACACCATTCCTCCCCCCCCCACCAGCGGATGTTGTGTAGCATCAGGTATGTGTCAAGACAGGCTGGATGTGCTTGCTCTTGACCTGTCAGCCATGATGTTTATGGAGCATTTTTACAGATTACAATTCATTATACTACAACTTTGAGTGGCGTTCATACGACAAGCGAGACTTTCCAAGCGAAATGTAGCCTCTAGTGAATTAGCAGACTGTCTGGTCATGGGGGTTTTAACATTTATGATATGGAAGGAAATCCAACTTTCAAATATGCTTCACAATATTTATGTAATTCAACATGTTGAATACTGAGCAAAGCAAATCACTTAAATGGATAAACTTAAAACCTAAACCATAATTTTTGAATATAGCCCTGTACCTCATATTTAACAACTCAATGAAACAAAAACCTTACAATAGACAAAATAGCAAACAGTCATACAAAATCCATCTTTTTAGTTTGAAATGTTCAGCAGTTATTCCCTGAATCTGAGAAACATTGTTTGACATCAACTAACAGAGTGGTTTTAGCTACATACAGTTATAGAATAATTGTAATTCCTAATCTTTCTTTCACATCATATTTGTTTCGACCAATCATGTTGCTGGTGGCGCGTGATTGGCTAGCCCGAACAGAGCTAGCACTACTAACTTGGTCAGTAGTAGTAAACGGTCTGTAAAGGTTTCAAATCCGTGTAGACTGGTCACTGTAGAAATACACGCATTGATATAAAATCCCCTTCTGAAATCTTTACCCAATCGCGCAAGTTAGTTTCTCTTTGGAAGAACATGGGGCGACAGTAGCTCAGGGGGTAGAGCGGTTGTCTGGCAACCGGAAGGTTGCTGGTTTGATCCCCGGCTCCGCCTAGCTAATTGTCAAGGTGTCCCTGAGCAAGACACCTAACCCTAACTGCTCCCGACAAGCTGATTGTTACCTTGCATGGTTGACACCACCGTCAATGGGTGAATGTGAGGCAAATGTAAAGCGCTTTGGATAAAAGCGCTATATAAATGCAGTCCATTTACCATCAATATCTCCATAACAAAACAGGAAACAAGGCGTAACTCTCCCACTTAAAATTTTGATTTCCGGCCCAGAATCTATGCCATCTCCCCCCAGAAGTTTTGCTATAGCATAGTAGGACTGCTGGATCAGAGATTAGGGAGCAATATAATGTACATACAATATTACACAATGTAATATGCAGGATTAATCCTTGTAGGCCTACGTTTACTGGCTTTTCATTTTCCACATGCATATTTCATATATGTTGCATGTTTCTCACTTTTAATAATAATCCTACAAATTTTCTGCCAAAACCATGGCGGCAGTAGCTCAGGAGGTAGGGCAGTTGTCTGGCAACCAGAAAGTTGCTGGTTCGATCCCCGGCTCCACCTAGCTAATCGAGGTGTCCCTGAGCAAGACACCTCACCCTAACTGCCCCCGACAAGCTGGTTGTTGCCTTGCATGGTTGACACCGCCGTCAGTGTATGAATGGGTTGAATGTGAGGCAATGTAAAGCGCTTTGGATAAAAGCGCTATATAAATGCAATCCATTTGCCATGGAACAAAGCAGTGAAGGTTCTTCTATAAATCAACAAGCGATCAAAAATACGAAAAACCCTACACCATGATCCCAGCAGGGGTGCTGCCCGTCACCCGTGTAATTGAATGTGGTGTGGCTGTAAATTCTCCCACACTTGAGAACCCGTGCCGTTTAAACTCCCACACCATTAACGTGAGGCCCCAGGCTCGTTGAAACCTTCTCAACTTCTTCAGTGGATGAGCCAAAAAGAAAAAGAGTTTTGGTCGCAACAAGGCCCCAGAGATTACCAGCAGAAGAAAATGCTGTGACGCTCTGCAAACAGTATAGTTCCCCAGCGGACGGTCCTGGGGTCTGTGGCTTTTAAAGGCATGATTAGGTCCGTGTGTGAAGTGTGGTGTTGATGGGGTGACGGCGTGGCTTTCTGGGGTTTTTAAGGTTGCTACTTCGCTTTTTTCTTTGAATTCTTCAGTTCAGGAGGACTATTAGGTCTTTCTAAGATGGTGAATTAGTTTTTGTGGTAAGGAATATTTAATCTAACATTTAGAATACACTGTAGTAGATGTGCATGAAGTGTCCTTCTCCTTCTCCTGCTCCTCTTTAGAGGAATAGGCTGAGAGGTTTAGGCCCATACCTTTAAATCCAGCAAGCTTATTTTGTAATTCACACCTATGTCTCTATTGTATGTATTGGCAGATTGACATAGTCGGTATGCGTCGCTGGGTGAGAGAGCTCCGGTCAAGGCACCATATGTGATTACCTCTCATCTCAGAGCTCAAAATAGAGAGGGAATATAAAGTTAAATATAGTTCACGCTATTTAATTTGGGATTTGATGACTTTGTTAAACGTGTTTGGTTTCCCCTGTTGAGTGAGCGGGGTACAGCTGGCCTTCTTGGCAGAATATGACTTGAGAAGCCGTGGCTTTGCACATTAGGGTTGTAATACCCTGCCACGCTGGCTCCGTTGCCACTGGATTTGTAGTAAAACACGTTAAAATGGGATTGGCCAATGGGGTGTGGGGGTTGCCCGAGGTTTGACATCACCTTAGTTGCAAGTATTGTAAAAATGCAGTTCAATGCAGATATGTATTCATGCAGTGTACGCGGGAATGTGTACACTGTTAAATGTTATATTAGCATTTATATTAGTTCTACAAATAAACTGTTATTGGTCCTTCGGTTAGCCATTTTGAAACTTGAGGCCCCGTTCCTCGATGTTCACATTGCCATCGTCATCCACAAGGTCCCGTTGGTGATAAAAAAAAAATAAAAAAAGTTTTAGAGCGCAATGACAGGTGGTATGAATGACAGCTGGGAAAATGAACCATTGCTGACCTTCTAAACGACGTGGCCACAGGGTCCGAGGATGATCATCAGCTAATCCTCCTCCCAAATCACTGCGATACGTCCCCTGAGAGCCACCGGCAGCACGCAGCTCACCACATTCTGCTGCTGCAGGCACTTCTGGACGTGAGCAAGGCTTTTAAAACAGTTTTAAGAACCAAGGGGGGATCCAGAAGGGCCCAAAGGCCCAAAATTACTCCAAGCTGGAGAGAGATGGGAAGGCGCAGCTTGTGGTGGGTGGGTGATGGCCCATGTCCTTGGCTGCCTGGCCTGATACCATTTCCCCCCACAGGCCCTTAAGAGAGCGTTGGCCCTGTGGTGGTGGTGGTGGTGCTGCAGCCATCTGTGGACTCACAGCAGAGGCCATGAAAACCAAGCCGCGTGCTGTGGGTTGACCTTTCGCTGTGCTAACTATAATATTATCATAGGAGGAGAGATTGGGTTGCGCTACTCCCCGAGGTAGGATTGGGTGTCAGCATTAATGCGTTGTGTAGGTGCTAACGTTATGCAACTCTACGAACATCTGCAACCCAAGGGGCAGAGCCACACTCCAGGTCTGAAATGTTCTTAGTGGTGTTATTTAGGCTTTGAATATGAGGCAATTAGGTTAGCTTTGATTAGGGTGGTCTATGGTGGCACACAACGAAAAACTACACTACACAAATGTTGTCAGGATTGTGAGGAAGTAAATCGGCATGTAAAACCACTTGTTTTTCAACATATGATGAAGACATTGACCATACAGAGAATCGATTAAATCAAAATCTAAAAGGAGCCTTAGCCAATTTCCCCAGGTCTGTTGAAAATGACCAAGCCAGGTCAATATTAATCAACTTGTACACCTTAATTGTTTCCAGTCTCCTCCACCAAACCTGGAAGGATTCACTGGAGGGCTTCCCTCCATTTGGCAGGCAAAACGACATAGATGAGAAATCACCACATAATGATTTAAACACTGAAAACTGTGTTGCCATCAAACACATCCCTGGTGTCCAGTGACTCCCCAGCAGTAGGCTTCTATCTGGAGGAAGGGTCAATGCTGCGCGTTAGCGGCAGTGTCAAGGATTTTTGCTTTACTTTGTGGTTGAAATTACAGCGCAAATCTCTGAAGCATTTAATGCATCCAGGGACTATAGACAACTATCTGTCAGAACCAATGGTCCAACAGCTGCCACTAATTGAGGGAAAGGAATTATGGGTAGTAGCTGCTGGCACCGTGTACGCGGGGTGCCAGAGCTTGCCAACTCGGGACCCATTCCGACAGCACCACAATGAGGATCAGTGGTGGTAAGTGGAGATACTGCTCTTGGAAACGTATCAAGACAGGGCGTCAAGTGTCGGCCTCGGGAAAAAACAAAATCAAACCACACAAGGCATTTCAAAGGTCACCGTTGTTCTCCCATTAAAACCGTGTCACCGGCTAATGACATTCGAACACAAACGACAACATAACTGAACATCAAGTTTTGCTCGGCCCACATTTCAAACATTTCAGATTGTAGCTAACATTTCAGATTCTTGCTTTAAAGCAGGGCTTCTTAAACTTTTTCATCTTGAGACCCAAAAGACAATTCCAATGTGTCTGTGGGATCCAACCACCACACACTCAGAAAACCTGCAATTGGGGGTCCTTCCTTTAGAGCAGTTCTGGGCATTGTCAGGTGGGAGGACCCACCTCCAACCGACCCATAGTTTTAGAAATGCTGGTTTAAATTATAGTGACCCAGGCTAGGCTGGGCATCAGATGAAACTGGCCAAAAAACTTTTTTTTTCAGAGGGCACGGTGGCTCAGTGTGTAGCACTGTTGCCTCACAGCAAGAAGGTTGTGGGTTCAAGTCCCGCATGGTGCAACATGTCGGGGCTGGTTCCCGGGCCTTTCTGTGTGGAGTTTGCATGTTCTCCCCGTGTTCACTCGGGTTCCCCCCATAGAACCCCACAACAAAAACATGCAGAAGAACACAGCTCTTCGGTCCTGACCACGACAGGACTGAGCACTTGGACTTGGTCCCTGGGTGCCTTACTGATGGCTGCCCACTGCTCCTGGCTTTCCCTGGGGGAGGATGGTCAGGATGGGATAAACGCAGAGAAGGCATTCCACCGGCGACGCCAATAATTGCATGTTAGTGTGTGGTTGAAGTGTCGACCGTGTGGCAAATAAAGGACCATTGTCCTCTGATTACTTACTACTTTTCATCAGTGGCCTGCTATAAATGTCTCTGGGGGTGAGAGGAAACTGGAGCCGAGCTATGTGAACATGGCAGGAACATGTCAACTCCACACAGAAAGAACATGTCCAGGTTCTGGCCACTGAGCCACCCAATATACACTTTACAATATATACATATGACGCACGATCGCATGTTTCATTGTATAAACCCCCAAATCATGTTAACCCAGCTGAGCATGAAATAATTTGGACAAATGTCCTACAATAGTGTTGTGTTCATTTGTCCAACTATTTGTTTTAACCGAGACACCCACCCCGCCAGGGCAGAACGTCTGTTCAACTTACAGTGTAATATTTGTTGTTGCTTGTCATTGTCACAATAGAATACTTGCGCTCATCTCATATAATGTTGCCTCAGCTCATCTTGCGCTCGTGTTCGTTCAGTGTCCTCAACCTGGCAACCCACGTGAGCTTCGAATCTAGGGAGGAGGGGGTAGGCAGAGACAACTCTCTCCAATATTGTGAATTTGGACTGCAGTACCCTTTTTAAACACTCTGTGTCAATGTTACATATAGCACCTTTAAAATGTGGCTTTCCAACTGTGGGTCAGGCATAATGAACATTTTTGTCAATGATTACAGTATATGCATGCCTACATGCCTTGTCTTCTTCATTTCATCAATAGTATGTTTGAAGACCAAAAAGGGGAATGCTGTAGTGAAAAACAATATACATAGACATTTTAATTATGGAACCCCTGATGGGCAAGAGGACTGCTTTACATTTCATTGAGATTGGTTAGTTTTAGAACATCTAAATGTAAATTGCAATTGTGAGTTAAAAGAACAAGACGATTTCCTTGTAATAATCGATAAAGAAGGCCTTGTAAAACAGAAAAACTGCCCCTCCACATTTGATCTTCAAAGTGACAGTGATACCCTGCATGGCCTACAACCACACAGCTTTATTTAAAGTCCTTCATGAGTTTTTAAACCGGGAAACAAGCAAACATGTATGCTGGTGTCCTTCGCTATGCTGCTTGCAAACATTTACATCCAGCAACAGCTGGGGAGCTCCCAGCGCCACCGCAATATTTGACAGTAAGCCACTGGAGTGTTTGGCATGGTGTGCAATTGTGACTCCGTGCCAAACACATTGTTGGTACTTAAATGGTTGTTGCTAAGTGAGGACAATGTTGATTGTCTATTAGGGGCAGGGTTAATTGAAGCCTACTCTGGTATGCCTTGCAAAGCCTTTTCTGTTATAGAAATTAACACAACGGTAATGGTTTTCCTTTGGTGTCATCAAAAAGGTGTAGGATCTGTAGAATCTGATTTAGTACATAGAAAATACAGACTACATTTTAATTGAATAGTGGATTTATTCCAGCAAACTGTATTTCTGCATACAAAACTCTGAAATAAGTTTTACATTATGAAAACTCAAAACGATTCCATATATGACATTTTTACAGTTCTTTACAGTTGTATTTATTTTTTCAACAGTTCTGTATATATGACTCAGCATTTGTACAGCTCTTTACAGTGTTTCCATGGGTATCAGCAGAGACTTGGCCTCCTGCTCGGAGCAAGGGACCACAGACAGCTGCTGAAGGAACGGTCGCCCATGGATACAAGTCCGGCTGTCCTCCCCGAGCTGCTGTGTCATCCGCGACAGACTATCCTCCACTTCCTGCCGCGTCAGGTTGCTAGGCAACTGACGGGCAAGCCGAACAGCTTCACCCTTCAAAGGGGGACAGAACAGTATTTGAAGGATGAAAGTATAAAACCAAGTAGTAGAATGTATAACTTAATAACATTTCTGACTTTTAAAAATCGTTTTTCTCACTTGAAGGTAGTTGCGGACTTTGAGCGGTCGGCTGTCCTGGACCGTCTCGGCATTGCGGTAGAGAACGGCGTTGAGGATCTCCCTGAGGTCCTCAACTCCGAGGAAGGGCACGCAGTCTGCGAGCGCGGTCACCTCTAGCCGACTCTGGGCCGAGGGCGGCGTGCCTGGCCAACACAAGCAGAAACACTGAGCAGTACACTCCAGACACCACTCACATCTGCAGGAAGAATGATAAATAAATATTGTGCTTTGCGCACGGCTTGGGGACCAAGACAAACAGCACCGGGCCAAATAGAGTGTTAAATGAGTATTACAAGCCTTAAACTGGCTGGAGGGAGGGAGGCCCCATCCTGCAGAGAGAATGATAGAGTGCCTCTCTGGGAGTAATTACAGCACACTATTCAGACATGGCTTCCCTTTTCATAAAGTAAATCACTATGGGGTTTTTTTCATTTTACGTGATGAGCACTAATGATGACTTCCCTTGCTGGTGCTTTTTTACATGTGCTGGATGATGTTGGTCAGGAAAATAACTATTTCATTAACAACAATAAAGTCATAGTTGTATATGGAATTTACTACTATAATCTATCAAACTGACATGTGAAATACGTAAACAACAAAACAAAAATCACATAAACATAGTCCAAATCATAAAATCTGATGTGGGTTTTTTACAACCACAACAAAAATAACAGAATAACAGCAATAGAAACGAACGCAAAACAAACCGACACACAAACGTCACACAACACCGGCGGCAGGACTAACCCGCGCATGGCCGCCACCACCAGATTCCCTCACACCACCCCCACCCCCACCCACCGGGGGCT
>OMKP01079546.1:0-22557 GCA_900302375.1 Bathygadus melanobranchus
CGGGGCAAGGAGGGAGGAGCAGGAGTAAAAGGCAAAAAGGGATTGTTGATGTGTGTTGGTCATGCTGTAGGCAGGGGCGTTGTTCAGTGGTAGTCGCAGTAAGTGGGCCAATGGGATGCTCTGTTCTTTTCCAGAGTAGAAAATAAATGATGGAGACTGTGTCATCGTCGCTCCATTTTACAGCAGGTGATAAACACCCATGCATGCTACTAGACCACACTATTTTAAAGCTGCACACTTTGCTTTCTTGTGACATCGAACAAATACCTTTCACCATGGTTACAAGCTTATACCTTTCAAAAGACCATGGTGCCATAGAAAACTCAAATGGGCTTCAACAAAGGTAAAAAGACCAGTAGCAACAATAGAAAGGCTTTGCTATGTCCGTCACATGAGTTGTGGGCTCCAGTCGAATTGGCGTGATGTCCATCTCAGCAAGTAATATTATAGTATACTGTAGGTAACAACAAGTCTTAGTCTTATAGATCATACCTGTAGAAGCTTAAATAAAGAAGTGAATGAAAAGAATGGCTACTCCGATATTGAGTAAAATGACCATAACCACCAGAATAGAGCTGGAGCCCTAGGGGAAGGAGAAGAGAGAGAAAAGGGGTTAGTTCACAATAACCACATGTCACTATGTGAAAATATACATTGAAACGCTCTCTGAGACAACTTGCCAGTGCTCAGCATGTAATCTGACATGCTAACAAGATACACAACACAAAATAAACGAGTGAAAAGAATTGCTCACTGAGTTTGATTTGAGGGTGAGATGCTCTCCTTCCTGCTCCAGTGCGATGGGCTGAGACTTCAGGGGCGGGGAGAGGGTGAGGTCCCTGTGCAGTGGCCACTCCTCAAGCTCGGCCCCCACATTCAGGCTGTCCAGCATCTGTACAGAGTCCATCGATCCCTCCCTCACTGGCCGCAGGCCTCGGGACCGCAGCCTGTTGATTTTTGGCGCAGGGGATTCCTGGCCCAGGCCCCGGGGCATCTGGGAGTCGGAGGACTGAAGCCTCATGTCCACTGTGTAGTCGTTGAGCTTCTCTTCGTCCTGTTCCGTGAGGCGTGAGTGGGCAGGGCTCCACCTTAGAGTGCTCTCTGCAGTCCAGCCCCCAGAGAGACCATCGACCAATGCGTGCTCGCTAAGCTTGTGGTTGGAGGAGATGTGTTGCTTTGGATGGTGGTTGGAGTAGACATGCTCTGGAGGGTGGTGGTTGGAGTATGCATGCTCTCGAGGATTGTAACCGGAAGAGATGTGGTCCTTTGCATTGTGATTAGAGCAGATATAATCTTGGGTCTTGTGATTGGAAGAAGCATGCTCAGAAGTCTTGTGATTAGACATGTTATGCTCCAAGGCCTTGTGATTGGATAAAATGTGCACCTGTGGCTTGTAATTGGAAGAAGCATGCTCACAGGGCTTGTGATTGGATGAGGAATGATCCCATGTTTTGTGATTAGACGAGGAATACTCCCTTGACTTGTGATTGGAAGAGGCATGCTTTGAGGGCTTTTGTTTGGATGAAGAGTGGTCCCAAGTTCTGTAGGAAGAAGAGTGCTCCCGGGATTTGTGATTGGATACAGACTTCTCCCGTGGTTTGTGATTGGTCAAAGGGGCTTGCTCATGGCCATTCATTTGTCCCTCTTGTTCCTCTAGAAGGGAGGGTGTAGTGGAGCGACTGCTGCCTCCCCTATCCGGATACATATCATCTGTCCAAGTGTTAGCCCCACCCCGGTGAAGATCCATGCCCCGCCCCTCCACGAGCACCTGTATCTCTGCCCCGCTCTGGTCGTCCACAGCACTCTGTCGCATGAAGCAGGCGTTTCGGGGACGGTGGCTGTGCTTGGTTGGGGTGCGGGGGGGCGAGGTGGGAACGCTCAACACAGGGCTGAGATCAGGTGTTATTACAGGCGGCGTGGTGTCCGGAGTGCAGAGCTCAGGACTGTCTGTTCCTGTAGAGATGACCTCGTGGTCTTTGTCCTTGGTGTCCTGGTGCTTGGGCCTCTGACACTCGAGCCCTAGCATGAGAACGGGCGGAGAATAGCACCAATGAAGTGATTTGGCAGTGGGCCACACATCATACACTCTGCATGTTAATCAAAGAGTGCAGGTGTAAGAAGGCATAGAGACTTGATCTTCAATCAGAAATCTCAGTTGGATTAAGACTGTATTGGAGAGGGTTTAACAAAATCATATTGAATTGTATTAAAACCGTATAATATTCTAATCTATCGTTAGAAGTAGCTAAAGGGAGCACAAAGCATATCTCAATGCTACAAATATAATGCTATATAGTGATACAAATACTGTTGAAATGAATAAACTATGAAAACATAAAATGTTTATTTGTATAATTATATCAATGATTAATATCCTATTAAATTCTATTGATATTTTTCATTCATTCATTCATTCAGAAATTAAATGAAATTGGAAAATAGATTAACATTTAGATGGCATATAAATATATAATCATCACATGTAATAGTATTGAAAAGTTGACATTTTATTTGATTTTAATATTTGCAACATAGCCATTAGATTAATTAAATCCAATTCACTTTGAAGCATTTTCATTGGGATTCATATATAAATGATATGGTTTTGATCCCAGCATTTGTAGAGTAGTTTGCTATTAATCTAGTCTATAAAATAGTCTTTAATTTAGCTTGAAAGGTGAGATGTTTTGACAAAACAATAGAGAATGAAGTGTTACATGGTGAAAAGATAAATCCGTTGAATTCTACATTTTGAAACATTCCTTCTTCTGCATTCAACTCACCATTCCCATAAATGTGGAAGGAGGGAGAGAGCTCCTTTGCAGCGATCCGGGCGAGCCGACATTCTTCCAATGACTTCTGGGCAACTGCCTCAGCGGCCTCAGCCTTTCCTCGGGCATGGCTCATCCTTAAAAAGTGACAGATGTCAAATGCCAAATCTTCACAACACATGGTTTCTCTTCAACTACGATTGCTTTATTTCTATTATCTTGCACCAAAATTGATGTAATAGTACAGTTTTTGTAAATTGTGGCACAAACTTACTGAACCTTCTAGTCTATGAATTCTACTAGTGTGAATTCATTAGTTACGCATTGAATTACATTTTCTGAGTTACTTTAAAATAATGCAATGATTAGAATAATTGACTCCAAGACTAAACCAGTGCAACCGTAAAATACCTATTTCAAAACTCTTACCGAGACATGGCAATCTCAGCCTTCTGTTTGGCGATGTCTGAAGCCTTCTCTGCAGCCTCCACAGCCCGGTCTACTTTCTCTCTGATTTTACTCGCTCGCAAGGGAATCAGGTTCTTGCGCTTGCCGCTCACCAGGACATTCTGCTTGTACTTGCCCTCCTCTTTGGTACCGTCAGGGAAAGTGGTGCACCCGTAGCCGTGCCTCTTGTTCGCGGCCCATTCTCCCTCATAATGGAGGCCGTCCGAGCGCCGACTGATCCCCCAGCCGGCCCTCTGGTCGCTCCTCCACTCCCCGGTATAGGTCTCTGTGACGGTGGCGTCCACGGGGGCACCCTGTTCGTTCTCACTGGCGTTGGAGTGGATGTCGGAGGCGGCGGAGCTGACCGTGCTCATGCCCGCCTCGCTGCAGAAGGAGCTCTGCTTGCTGAGCTGACTGGCCAGGGAGCTCTTGGACTCAGAGCGCCGCAGCTTCAGCCCACTCAGGATGGACTGCCGGAAGCGGCCCTTTCTCTTCCTCTGGCGCTCTGCCTCGCTCGGAGCAGTCAGAGCGAATCCTCCCCGACCCACAGGGCTCCCGGCCAACACCGCCACCACCCCGTCTGTGGGTGTGGTGGCAGTGTTGGTGGCGTCCTCCAGCACGGCTGGAGGCCCATGGCTGTGCTCGGAGCGGAGGGAGTTTATAGAGGTCCGCAGCGGGAAGAGGATGACCGCCGCCATGCCGTATGGCACACTCTGCCGCACGCCATAGCCATGCCGCATCCCTCCCAACCACTGGCCCTGGTAGGTTCCTAAGAGAGGGACAACGACAACAACAACGTCAGAGAAATGCTGTATATACATACAGCATGTAGGCTAATCAAACGTTTATCAAGGTTCATCAACATTAGCTGTATCATCATCATAAAATACCTGATTTTAGTGTAGAAACAATACAAATACATTCTGGGTGGCTGGCACAGAAAGGGAATACGGCAAGGAAAGGAAAGGAAAGGCAAGGAAAGACAAGGAAAGGAAATAAAAGGCAAGGAAATTAACAGTAAAGAAAAATTATAAGGTAAGGAAAGGAATGGTAAGGAAAGGAAAAGAAAGGAGGAAAGGCAAGGAAAAAGGAAAATGAAGGGAAAGAGAATAAACGAAAAGGAGTGGAACTATATCCTAAACATACTGTTTATAAAATATTAAAGATTAAAGGAAAAGTCCGATCAACATGATGTTCAGAGCCCCAATGTCTACTTATAAGCAGCAGAAGGCTTGGGGGTCGGTGCTGAGTTTGCTTAGTTTGATAATTTACTGACACAGCAATTCTCACTGTTTGTTATCTCTCGTCATTCATTGGCCTCAGGTGTACAGTACCATCCACCGCGATATGACTTTAGGACTGTGGCCATTTCATTTATGCTAGGCTAGTGCACGAAGGCAGTAGTCTATTGAGCTGATTATTGCAGTGAGTGAAAGATAAAACCCACTCTAGTTTGTCAAAACAGAGTGGTGCCGCATGTCTTGCTGACACACAGCATAATATTGTACCCACAGTCACTGATTCCCCACACACTTAAACTGACCTGTATGCTGGATATGACAACAATGATAATTGTTGATGTTCATTGTATTTATTTTATGTATGTATAGTAAAATATATTCAATTGTATGCTATAGATCCTTAAAAACAGAATAACTAAAATAACAAAAGTGATAAGATGGTTCTATGACAGGGAGATGAGACATGAACCTATCCACAGGGATTTGCTGAAATAGGCTACGGATGCACTTTGTGAGTATGTATGAGTAATTCCATTTTGTGGGAATTCATCATTTAACTCATTGTCATTGTTATTATTATTTGTTATTAATACAAGCCATACAATCCTTTGGTTAACATGTAAAGTTGTCCACCACCAGCAATAGCCTATAGGAAAGCATTAGGGAAAACTACAGATCCCCAACACCTAGTAACAACTCAACAATGCCATAATAACGCAACAGTTTGCCTGTATAAAATCTGAGGATTTAACAGTAGGTTAATGATCATTTTTGTGCTGGCCTGTCCATTGCTCATATCAATTAACCTTTCATTGGCACACGTTGTTCTAATGATTCATGTAATAATAATTAATCTAATGAATCCATGTAGTTATCTTTTATTTTTAGGCACTAGTTGTTGGCAGTATGGCAAAATATTAGTTTGAAACCACTAATTAAAATAATTACATTAATGAAACGATTATATAAACATCGTTATGCTGACTCATTGCAATACAACGAATGGCTAGACCTATCATTATTATCATTATACAATGTTGCCTAAAGGAGCGAACAATGAAGCAGATCAAACTCATGAAAATGTCTTGAATAGTCCAGAATATCATGCAGCTATATTGTGATGTCCTACTTTTAGAAAACGTCCATCCTTCAACTCCGTTTTGCGAACAGACAATATTATTATTGCTATTATTTATGACCTAGATTCTGCTGACATCCACCTAGTGTACGACCAGAAGGTCGGCGAACCAGACACCAATAGGCTACTACACGATAATACACCACGGTAGAGGCGCGTCTAGAGAAGCAACCATGACGAGGAGGCGCCCATGACCAGCGCGTCTACTGTCCGACCTAAGGAGCTATCCATGGTGCTGTAGGCTTGTGACTGTCACGCTAGGCCGCAGAAAGGTGTCGGGGCCGTATGATAGTGTGTGTGTGTGTGTGTGTGTGTGTGTGTGTGTGTGTGTGTGTGTGTGTGTGTGTGTGCGTGCGTGCGTGCGCGTGCGCGTGTGGGTGTGCGTCTGTGTGTCACTAAACAAGCATACTATTGAGCACAATATTCCCGCCACATTTATTGGGTTGTGGAAAATGTGTCAACTCGTGCGTGTGCTAAATTCATCCGTCGGCGGTCGTCCTCCACGTGAGCGAGTGCGGCGCTATCGCGTGACGCAGTCTTTTTTAGTGTGTGTGTGTGTGTGGGATTTTGTTGAAGTAGCCTAGCTTGACAAACACTGCCGCGATTGCTTCTTGTCTCCTGCGGGCGGTGGAGGAAGGTAGCGATATTTCAGCGGGAGTCGTTTAAACGTTAGCCTATACACAACCGCAGGTAAACACGCTTTCCGTCAATGCAGCACCGAGACACCGTGTTTCCATGGTCCCCTGCATCACTTATTGACCCCCCTCTATTCCTCTCGCATCTTCTCGCAGCCCGCCCGCATGTAGAATGGAGGCAGTGGAGCTGCATCGCCTATCAAACGGCCTAGATAGGCGTCACTGACGTTGCAAGGCGTAATCCAGGTATAGGCTAGAGATGAAGAGATGGGATGATTTTCTGTACTGAGAGACAGGGGCGTCTGTGATATAGTGCAGGGTGAGAGGGGTATATGTGTATCAAAGGAACGAGATTAGATGTGGGTAATGTGAGAATTCATTAGGGCTTTGACACAGGAGTGCATCGCTTTCTCTAATGTCCACAGCATATTCCACTATCACCAGCCTGATGAGCACTGTAATTACCTTGTGATGTATAAAACATCTCCCATGTAGCCTATATAATTGAATGTGTTCATTTATGAATGTGACCTTTTGAATTTGTTGAGCCATGCGTTATATTTTGGTGAAGTCAAGTTCAAGTAGATTTACCCTGGGTTCTAATATCCTGGGTGCTAATACATTGTCATAGTGTCACTAATGGCGGACTTGTGCTTGGCAAATGCTGTGCTGGAACTGTCTATCAATAAGCTTTTTGATAGGTTCCTGTCAACAACTACTAGCCAAACCATTGCTGCCATTTATGGGCATATTTATAATAGCCATAACTAAGTTGGCTATTTGGCATTGGGGTGTGGTTTGGGTTTCTTACCTCCATCAGAGTAGGTTTCGGTTCCGTATCCATCCTGGAGGCCGTTGCTCCAGGTGCCCTCATAGCGGGCCCCGCTGGCCGTGCTCTCCAACTGCCCATAGCGGCCCTTGAAACCTTGTGTCCACTCGCCCCTATAATCCCAGCGCCCTTTGCTCTCCACTCCCACACCATGACGCTTCCCTTGCGCCCAGGTCCCCTGGAAGCTGTTCCCGCTGGGCCAGGTGTACACACCCAACACCTCAAAGCCGTGGCTCCAGGCCCCCGCATACTCACCCTGGCCCTGGGGCCCAGTGCAGACCCCTCGGCCGTGGGCCTTGCCCTGTTCCCACCCCCCGCAGTACGACCCCCCATCATCAAAGTCAAACCTGCCTCCAGTGGACATGCATGAAACAGGTTTAGGCAAATCCTCAGAACGTGTAGAAAAGAAGGGCCTGGTTTACACAGAGAGCCGGTGAGAGGAGGCCTTGTTTGGATGTGGTAGCATGGAGGAGCTCTCGCTCTCCCCTCCTCGTTGTGTTACTTTAACAATTCAAACCTTGCTTTGCTGTCGATGATCACAAAAAGGGCCGTGTACCTGTGGCTCAAAGAGCCACGTCCTGGCCGTGAGGCGAGCGGTAGAAGCCTCGTCGTTGGGTGTGTGGCTGTGTCGGATGCAACTGTTGGTTGAGCGATTTCCCATGGGCACACTGGCTCCGAGTGCTTCTCCACCTCCTCCTCCTCCTCCTCCTCCACTTACTTCTCCACCCTCCGGCTCCTCGCAGCCTAGCAGCCAGGCAGATCACCTAGCCTTTACCTTAGCCGTGTAGCAGGAGGCTCCAGACGAACCGAGGCCTAGGCTTTTCCACTGGTCCCAGAGGCAGTAGCGGCAGCAGTGACCGTGCTCAGCTCAATTAGACATCACAGCATCCCCACCGTACCACCGTACAAAGGTGGAGGCAGAGATGCTGGATGAAGATGATAATGTACCGCACCAGTACACCATCCAAAAAAAAGGAGAGAAAGAGTAGCAGAGAAGTTGAGAATATATCTATAGCGTGGCCTGGAAACAAGCGATCCGAGCAATCCGGGCTGCTATCAAACACACACCATCCATAAACACGCACACGCAAAAACACATGCACAAACACACACACGCATACACACACAGTGCTTCACACGCACGCCATGAAAGAAATGACTTCGAATCAATAATTCCCGTTGTTCCTCTAATTTCTCCTGTTTTTTTCCCCCTCTTTGCTGTGGTGCTGTGATCTAAAGAAGAGACTCTGCCCTGGAGATGGGGATGCAGAGAGGAGAGGGGGGTAAAAAAAACAACAATACCATTATTCCCTTTCTCTTTCCTTTGTCTTCTCCATTTTAGCGCTCATCTACAGCAGGATGCTCAAGATATCCCATTTCCATCAAGTCGTTTGTGTTCTTTCGTGTTCTGCCTCTCTCTCTATCGCCGTGCCTTTCCTTTCTCACTCTCTCTCTGTCGCTTTCTCTCCCTCCTCTCCGCTACCTCTCTCACCCACTCCCTCTAAAATCTGCTCATTACAGGACTGTTCCACCCCAGCCAATACCCCTCCCCCACACACACACACTCCTTCTCTCTGCTCTTAAAGAGATAGAGACGAAGCGAGAGTAGGGATAGCATGTACAGAGCTCAATGTTTGCTCTGTCTCTCTTTCCTCTCTCCCTTTGGGAGAAACTGCCTGCTTTTCCTAATTATCCAGCCTTGTTTCTCTCTCTCTCTTTCTCTCTCTTTCCTTTATAAACTCCTCCTTGCTGAGAAAAGCAAATGTAGGAAGTCAGCACTGTGTTTCTTGATAACTAGCGGCCTGTGTGTCTATCGATCTCTTGCCAATTGGAAGGCTAGGCATGTGATTGATTGATGTCCACCTTTCAATTGTTGTCTCATAGACAAACCAGTGAGCTGTGGCTGTCACTTGGACATTATTTACTGAGGTGTGGACGCACAATTCCTTGACATAAATCAGACAGTTCATCCAGTGTTGTGGCCCATGACCTACATCTCTCTTTCTGCCCATGTTTTATTTAAGTCAGCCCTTTGGTTTTTCTAATGTCACAAAAACCCCACTGATCATGGTTGTGGGAGGGGGTTTGTATCATTTCATTTAAAAAAGGCAGGATCCTTCGCTAGGCCTATCGAAAGAGAACTAGACAAGTGATGGTATTGGATATCTTTCGTATTGAACTGCCTATCTGTTGGAGCTCGTGATGCCTCACTCAGGGAATGCACTGTATGATGACACAGTGGCATATGTAAGCCATTCAGGACTTTACAGCAGGATGTTGGTGTCAGATTATGCACAACAGAAAACAACATTAACATGCAAGACATAATTAGGTATATATATATCTTTTACCATTTAATAATGGCAATATTAATGTTCATTTGTACTTCATGCTGAGACAATTGTCCAACAAGATGTGTACTGTGTGTATATACAGTAAGTACTTAAGTAAATAATTAAGTAAATAATTCCTGTTTAAGTCCAGGATGCTGTAACACGTCTTGTGCCATGACATTTGCAAGAAGCTTATAAAACAAAGCCATCTACATAGACGTACGTTTTACACCATGTTGACGATAAACACGTTAATTCTAAGTTGTAAAATGACAGTCAAACCTCAATGACAATTTCTAATTGCTGAAGTATTTATAGCGTATAAATCATTCAGCAGTAGGGAGAAAGGTTATTTCACCTGGAAGATCTGCTATAGCATAATAGAAGCAGATATCTTACATATATAAGTAAGTTACCACTATTCTAAATCAAATGTTAATTGACAAGTGTTCAGCAGATACTTTTTAAACAAATGTACTGAAGATTTTGTTCAGACCTTCGTTTTTGTATTTGCAAATTGTATTTCTGTAATCCAGTATTTGAAAGAACATTTCACAAACCTCTCTTTCAACTGCTTTGAATATTAAGAATATATTTTTTCAGTGTGTATAAATTAACCACCAGGGAATGCAAGAAGTAATTGCAGAAGTAATTCCAGAAATGTGTAAAAGATTTACTACCCTACATGAATACACAAGGATGCATGCACATACTGATTATAAACAATGCTCAAATATAATCATTCAGAATTAAATTAATCTTACATTTTCCATTCCTTGATATTTCAGTCAAAAATAGAAACTAGACTATTCTCATAGTGTAAAGCCACATACTAAAACATGACCGCTCAGCAAGAGCATGGTTCCAAATCTGAACCAATTTGAAATTCACAATAGAATATTAAAATCTACAGTAAATGGGGAAAAATGTACAGATTGCAACATGGGGACGCAAACGTATAGTTTCCACTAAAATATAAACATTTTGGCTAAATAATAATTCCAATCATCTTAGGGAAAAAAAGTGTCTACTCATTTTCTGAAAACAATTAAGCAATATATTTTGGATTTTGTTCCAGACCAGTCTTTTATTTGCAAAATACAGCGTACAGCTCAATTTAATGTTTGGATATGAATGCTTACAGCAACAACAACAAAAATTTAAAGAAATAATCAAAAAATCCAACAGATGAAAATAATACAAAAATGAAATAAGTGGATGTGATCTTCCACCTACCAGGGGAATAAACAAAGACCTTCCTTTTTGAACAAATACGAATAACCGGAGCAGACTGAAAGTCCAGGCCCTCCTAGGTGAGGATGTCGTGGGCCTGTTGCTCCACTAACATGGCCATGTTCTTGACGTCGCCACACCAGAAGTCCAACCTCTCCTTCATGCCCTTGATCTGAAATGACATTCCACAATGTGATGGTTAACGAAGACAAATAGATCAGATCGTATCACGATCGTATCATGTTGTCGATGTGCTTTGGAGAGGAAGGGTAGCTTGCCGCTGCGATAAAGGCAACGTTGACTTTACCAAATGACTAGCACATCTGGTGCTATTATCAAAGCAGATGGTAATTCAGTGCACAGTTCAAATGACGTGAAAACACACAGGGTTTAATTACACGTAGATCAGTCAAACAGAGGAATGTGCCCGTATGGGAAAAAATGAAATAGACGACAATTGCAAGGTTTTGCTTACAGTTGAAAATGCCTTCACAACTAATTTCCACAACCAAGCTAACGGCCTAATCTGGCCACACAGTTTCAGCTCGCTCCCCAAGGAGCCGCTGTATCTTGGGCAGCTATTATTATGATGACACCAGCACCCTAGGGAGCACCTTGTGGCGTGAGGCCTGTCTAATTGTGCACGAGTCCAGCCTCCCCTCCTGAAGAGCATCCCGGAAGATCCATTAGAATGAATATTCCCCACAAGACTACTCAGTAGAGTGACTTTTCTATTTAACGCTCATTCATTACATTTCACTAGGATGCCACGAATACAATGAGGGAGAATGCTGGACGCATATATTCTTGTGTAATCTATTGCTTTTAGCAATAGTCAATGTATACATTGACTATAGACTGCAATAGTCAATGTAAGACTGTAAACATGGCAAAAGAACATGTACCACTCTCATTAATGTGTATGGGAAACGCATAGAGTTTTACCTGCTGTACATCCAGTACTCTGGGCTGTACCCAGGTCATCTGCACCTTCTGGTCCACCTCATCGATGTTGCCTTTGATAAGGCCCACAGAGAGAGCCTTCATCACCAGAAGCTCTACCTGCAAGGAAACAGACACCGCAGGTTTAAATGCACCTATGCCAAGTAGGGTTTGTTCTTACTGCAGTAGTTTCCCCTTGCTTAGTGATGAACGCCTGCAGAAAAACCATTGATCAACAACAGGGTCTACATTTCTACATGCATAATAAGTGTTGAGGCGATTTATTTTTTTTAAACCAATATATTGAAGATTTTGGTGAGGGCTAATATATGATGATATGATTAACTATTAGTGGGAATCATCATTTTCACAGAAAAATCTTTGTTGAGGTCTAACAAAAAATATGTTCACCATATTGCGATTTTGATAATATTTGGAACATTTTAATTAGCCACCAGGGAATGTACTGTTAGGAATGGACATGTACTTATCACCATCTTATATCAAAGAAGTCATTTCAGAAATGCGGAAAAAATGTACTACCCTACGTGAATACCCAAGAATGCATACATTCGTGCACATACCGATATTATAAACAATGCTCAGAAATAAAATCCTACGATCACTCAGTATAAGTGTGTAAAGTCACACAGGTGTAGCCTGTTGACTCTCACAAAGCAACAGATTTACAACATCAAATGTTGTAAATATTACTTGACTGACCTCATTGACGGGAATTTTGGCACTCTGACCAATTTCCTGGAAGGTCAGTTGTCTGTTGTTGGCTGGACGGGTAAAGGTCATCTGAAAAAGGGAATGTGTTCAGTGCTACACAGAACATTTTCTGGAAACTGGCTTTGTGAAGATCAGGGCTATTCTCCCATTTTTAAATGTTCCTTTTTATTTGTAAAGAAAGGTACTACTACAGTATAGCACTGCTTTGGCCAAATGGTATGAAGACACCATTTAAGCAGAACGGTTTACAGTACCTCCATCACACATAGCAGCTGGATCTTCTGCATCAACTTTGACTCGTTTGTTGCAAGGTCAGGCTGGGCCAGAGAGAGAAAAGTTGAATAGTCACCACTGGTGCACAATCCCAAACACTCATATTTTCAGACCATCTTGCACACTGACATTATTTGACATTAAAATATTTTGTCAAAGTTTATACGGTATGAAAAACATGTATTGTTCTCGGTTGATTATGGGATACTCCTCCTGGAAATGTGTTTACAAATCAAGGTGCAAAACAATGAACATTTACAGCAATACTTTGCATTGATTGAAATAAAGAGTTCCACTTTAAACTGGACAATATATACACATTTTGATATTATCCATATTAATGTCAACACTGCACATTGATGTAAATATGAATAACCTGCTGGCCCCAGGCAGACTTGAAACTCTGGAACTTCTCCACATTGCCACCATTGAAGGCATAGAGCGTGTCTATGAGCCACTGCTTGTCTGTGCTTCTTAGAGACTCCAGTACGGGATGCATCAGCTGCATGGAACAACAGTATTCAGTACACTACTCACATCAGAATCATTAACTGAGAATAATTTAACGTCACTAACAAGGACGTTGAATGTGCAGAAACCAACTGACCAATGCGTGTTGGTGGGGAAATACAAAATAACCTACCAACTCCCCAAAGTTGTAAACACCCTCCCCCAAAAGTCCAGCCAGTCCCAACGTGAACGCCCTCTCTTGCTTCTCCGTTTCTGTTGGACAGAGGCCGTTAGCATTCACAGCATATTTCCCATAACAAACAGCTCATACACAGTAGCCCTGCTGGGCCTTAAACACCAGGGGCCTTACCTGGCAGGTCTTTAATGTCCACACACCCAAGGTAGCGGAGGGCATCCTTGTAGTAGGAGGCATGGTTGCCAATAATGCGGTAGTATTTGCTAGACAGATCATAAAAGCGGCCGTGGACAGACGTCACTCCTGGCAAGTTGTTGAGAATTTCCTCAACCTCCTCGATGATTTTCTATGACGGGGAAAAAAAGATCAACATTTGAGTCGTTTAAAGGCATGTGTGACCTTGTGAAACACCCTGAAACCCAGTATAGACCTGTACACCTGGGCTTTACCTTTGTGGCTGGAAGGTCGTTGATCTCCAGTTTAAGACCGCCAATAGTCGTCTTGCAGAGGATGACTGCCTCCTCGCTGCTTTTAACCTGGACGAGGTGCGGTTTGTTAAAAGCGTTTTGTAGTTTGTAATGAGTACAGATTAATTTGTAAACTTGTTTCAGTCTTTCATAATCATACAGCAAGTCTGCTTACTTTTTCCCTGGTCTTCTCAAGGAAAGTGATGGCATCTTTAGGATCTGAAATTAAAAGCATTTGTGAAATCCTTAGGGCAAATTCTATATATATATATATATATATATATTTTTTTTAAAGCGCCACTATGGTTGTGTTAAGATCCCCTCACCTGAAATCTGCCGGGCAACATAGAGTATGATCTCCACTAATGACAATGGATTGATTCTAGTTCAGCAATAAAAAAAAAAGACAAAAATAATAATGGTGAAGAGTTATTTACATTTAGGGAATTTGGCAGACGCTTTTATCCAAAGCGACTTACAAAAAGTACATTTGTCAAAAGAGGGAAACAACAATATATCGCTGATGGCACAGGACAATTAGAATAGAAGTTCAGGCACTCCTGGTTGCCAGGTCAATACAACAAGTTACAAGCTTACAATTGCTAGGTTGACCCCTTACTGTAAAACAGCAGGTAGCCAGGATACAATGCTAGTTATAGTCAATATATTTTTGTTAATTGATTCATTTACCATACCTGTGTTCGAAGTCACTCAAGAAATTATCATAAAGCTGGAAAAGAAAAATAGGAGCTCTCAGGTAAGCATACTGATACAATTGCTTTATGTTACTGCACACCATTAACTATTGGTCACCAATAGCATAATAGCTAATTGAGATGTGCCAACAAAACAATGCAGTTGTCTGAGTGACATGGATCTACCACTTTCATTTTTAACCTTTGACACAGTGCAAGTTATAATAAATACAGAGCATATACATAAGACTGTATGAATTAATGTTCATTGGGACTTATATTTTTAGTCACACTACTAAAATATCAGTTAAATTCAGTTACCTGTATAAGACCATCCGATTTAAAGCAAGGATCTTTCACAAAGTCTGACAACTTCAGCGTCAGCTGATGCCACAACCTGTCAATGACAACAAAGACAGCCAAGTACATGTAAATGATGGTGACAGGGTTAGAGGTTAGTTTGAGGACGACTCTCGGCCTACACTGGCCCATAAGTAACACAAATAAATGACACCCTGGCAAATGAGTTAACTTATTTGCCAGGGTATGCCCTTCATTGTCATACAAGTAAACATTTCTGCATTCTTCGGAATAACCATAAACACGGTCTATAATAGGGTAATGCCAGACTACGGAAATGGTCTTTTAACAACAATATGTCCGTATTACAGGTGAAATTAACTAACTACTAACTAACGCCGCATTAATCATATACCAATTAAAGCACGTTAAACCTCTTGGTCTCATCTCTCTCGTAAAGTATTGAAGACATTATAGACAGCTAGTGAAACAGCTGATAATGTGTGCTGGCTTCTGCAAGGTTGTACGATTCCTTCCAAGTTTAAAACGTGTCTTTGATGATCACATAATAATAAACAATACTAATAATACTACTAATACTAAAAATAGATAACACCGGGTTAGCTTGTACATGACTCAGCGTGCAATCTGAATGGAAGAGCTAACGCACGCTAAACTCGGGCTAGCATATTTTGTTTGGCATGTCTTTACTTTTTGTTGTAAAATTCCTCCAGCGTGTGCCACTCCGCTGCCATCTCCGGAGTCGAGCTAGTGCTCTGTTGTTGTTTGAGGTACCCGGTAACGTCCTTCATTTTCTATAGTTTGCGTTTCCTCTGCTGTGTGTGAAGAAAGGTAGTTAGATGCTAGCTAAGGTAAACTAGCTAGCCCTGCTCTCTGCCGTCGCTCTTCGACGCGCAAGGAATTATGGGAAGCGAGAGAGGCGTGTACTTCGTTCTATGGTGTTGTTGTAGTCACCTACCTCACTGCTTTTTGTTATTCATATAAGCCTATATATATATGAATTGTAATATATATAATAATAATATAATATAATAATAATAATATAAATATGAACTTTGGTACAATTTTAGATCAATTCCAAGTAGGTCTACTCTGCGCATGGTTATGAGGTCAAAGGTAGATAATCGTCGGCTGGCATTTTGCAGGCAATGTTGACTGGGTTTACATGACTGTTAGTGGTAGAAACTACTCATGTAACATCATCATTTTGCTCAGTTATGGATCATTTAATCGGCTCTTTATTGTTGAGATTACCACTCGGTTATAGAGTTTGTTTATATCGCAATCTAAGTTCAAGAAGAATTGGTGTTTGCTCTGTGAAAGGTCAGGCGCTATTTGAATCAGTGCACATTTTCAGATCAGTTTGACTAAAGTTGTTAAAGTGTTATGCTCTTTGTTATTCTCAGTAGTTCACCCTCTCAGCTCCACAAGTTATGGCCTGAAGAACATATCTGAATCGCAATGTTCACCTGCACTCAAGCAAGGTCTTTTCAGGTATACGTTTCAGATATATATATTTTATAGTATTTATAGAATTTTATAGTAGTTGTTCTTGTGGCATCATGCTTTAGGGTTGCCTTACAACAGGTTCACACGATGCATATCTCTCGTGGGGTGAATAATTGATTGGCATACCTGGGCATATGTAGAAGAAGTAAGCTTTTTGCTTTCTTGTATGTTTGTTTATCCGTCACATACATTACTAACATTCAGGACACTGTTAGCCTGCCCCTCCATAACAGCCACTATCTGTAGAGCAGTCCACTATACAGATAGTAGACTGATATCCACCTGAGATATCCCCCAGGTGGATGTGATGTCCAGATTTCATAGGAGGAAGAACATAGACCTGATTACAGTGTGGCATATACGTGTTCCTGTAGCTGTCTTGTTTCTCTACAGACTAAATAGTCCCCACTGGAGTGCTCTACGGGGACTGTTGTCTCGTGGTGGCGGCGCAGACGTCAAGCAGCAGACCCTAGAGGACATCGCTAAGGGCATCCAGGAGAAAAACTACAAGAGAATAGTGGTCATGGCAGGGGCAGGGATTAGCACCCCAAGTGGCATTCCAGATTTCAGGTAGTATGTAAATGGGACCTTCACGTTTAAATGTGTGTTCTTTCAGAGGTAACCGAATGCTAGAGAAAGTCTTATAATAGTCAGTGGGCTGTCCCCAAGGTTTGTTTTTAGTGGTTAGATACTCTTAAAAATATTTAGCCATGAAGAAAGAAATTAGCTTAGTCCTCGATAAATACATTTACATTTACATTTAAATGTAGAATATTTGGCAGACGCTTTTATCCAAAGCGACTTACAAAAAAGTAACACATTTGTCGAAAGAGGGAGACAACAATATATCGCTGAAGGTAGAGTGCAATTAGAATAGAACAAGTTACAAGCATTCCTGGTTGCCAGGTCAATAGACCAAGTTCACAAACTTACAGTTGCTAGGTTGGCTCCTTACTGTACAACAGCAGGTAGCCAGGATAAGATAAATACAAGCATTCCCCAAGCTGTAACCAGTGTGTCATCCCTGGTGTGTTCTACACTTCACAGATCCCCAGGGAGTGGTCTCTATGACAACCTCCAGCAGTATGACCTGCCTTATGCGGAGGCCATATTTGAGATTGACTATTTCCATCACAACCCTCGACCCTTCTTCGCCCTGGCTAAGGAGCTGTATCCAGGGAATTACCAACCCAATTTGACTCACTATTTTGTGCGTCTGCTTCACAACAAGGGTCAACTTCTCAGGATGTACACACAGAATATCGACGGCTTGGAAAGATGTAAATTGATTTATTATTATTATTTATTATCATTTTTTTTAGACATTACTAATACATGTAACGTAGGCCTGTTATATAACCACCAGTGCTGGGGTGGTATGTGGCCATGCTTGACTTATCTCTTTTGGGTGGTGTTGGGGGGGGTTCACATGCATTTTAGTGGCAGGTATTCCCCCTGAGAAGCTGGTGGAGGCCCATGGTACGTTTGCCACCGCCACATGCACAGTCTGCAGAAGGACCTACGAGGGCCAGGACCTTCGTGTGAGTTCCAACCCTCTTTGAATGACTTAACTGATGATGTATGTTGCCAATATGTCAGTTATACTCCCTTTCGTGGATTCCATTGTCTCTCATGTCATGTCTCCTGGTAGTGTGATGTGATGAAGGCGACAATCCCAAAGTGCCCAACATGTAAAGGTGTGGTGAAGCCTGACATAGTATTTTTTGGAGAGGAACTCCCACATCACTTCTTCAAGTACATCAGAGACTTTCCACTGGCAGACCTTCTCATTATCATGGGAACATCACTGGAGGTATAAACTCATTGAAACCGTTAATTCATATCATCTTTTTTTACAATATACGTTAATTTTGCATAATCTAATCATTCCACGAGTTCTAATCTGTGCAAAAAGTCCACATATTACAATATATATGTTTGTATGTCACATTGAATTACTGTAGTTCTTTTTTTTAACTCTAGGTGGAGCCCTTTGCCAGTCTAGCGGGAGCAGTGCGCAGCTCGGTTCCTCGCCTGCTCATCAATAGGGATTTGGTTGGGCCCTTCACCTGGGGCACGCTGCGGCCCACCGATGTGGCCCAGCTAGGGGATGTGGTCAGTGGGGTGGGAACACTGGCCCACACTATCGGCTGGACTCAGGAGTTGGACGCTCTCATGGCACAGTGTGCTACAAAAGTCAGTGATTTACAGTTTATGCTTTACTTAACAGATTTTTGTTTATTTCTTGCATTTTCACACAATAAGGGATGTTGCCATTTTTCGCAAGACCGCTAACTAGTAATAATATGTAGATAATAGTTCTATGTCACTCAGGTGGCAGCAAACAATACTGCCATACCAGTCACAAGGTTTTGGGTTCGATTCCCACTGGTGTCACCCATGCTAAGAACACATTTACACACCATATTGTATAAATGATTTGGATGAAACCATATGCTTTATTATTATCATTATTGTTGTTATTGTTTATATATTTGATATATTGTATATCTTTTTACCTTTTATTATGGGTTAGGGTTTGCCTTTCAAGTCACCCACTGACAGTACAGCACATTGTTGTAATGGAGATGCAATGGCAGTGTATTACAATAATATTGTATTTAACTAAATATGGCCCTCCCTACAGATGCCATCAGATGCTTATTTGTTTTGTTGTTTTTTTTCATTTACAGGGTGATTCGCAGACAGAAGACTAAGAGAGTAGTGCACGCAGAAGAAGAGACTTGCACCTTAGGGACTAGATCCAATTGCTCATACTGGGCTCCAACTATGACCCCCTCAGCTCAAGAAATATGCCCCACATATATGCCGTTTATTGAAATGGAAATCTACTCTTCAAACCAGTTCAAGACGACGAATGTCCATCATCATATATGGATACATTGATTTGATAGATCTACAGCCTGAAGTGTGTTGTTTGTTAATGGTGAGTTCCATACCAGTTTGGCCCACATTTCCTGTCACTCTTCCTGACTGGCTGACCTCTTCTCCACTGTGTGGGAAGCCAATACCAGCCTGTGGGGAAAGGTCACTGGAACCCTCTGTTGTTGATTGGTCTGCCCTTACAGCTCTATTACACAGAGAGAGCTAGCAGTTAAAAGACACCAATGCGTTCAACTGAAGGGTTTGTATGTGTATTTTTAGAATCGCAAGCTATATGTTGCTATTGCTCTCAATGAGAGTGTAGGTGTACCGTTGGCTAGCCTGGCGTCAAACAGCCGTCTGAGGATTTTACAAGATGATGTTGTGTAGCATGGATATTAAGATGCAATTTGTGTTTGTGTTTGTTCTGTATTTAAAGCAATTGCATTACTCTTAAACTACTTGATGAATGACTAGATGAAGGGGAATGTACTGTGTGTGTGTGTTATGTTCACAGACATTAATATGCAAAGTAGTTTGCATAATTTACATACATACAGCCTATCATTTTGTGGCTCAGAAGGACATTTATCGAGTGTAGACATAACATTTTGTGTTTATTCATCTTCATAATGGGTTATCTGCTCATATACTGTATATGCTTATTATTCTCTCTCTCTGTCTTTCTTTATAATTTAACATATCCGAGTTGTTGAACTTATTGGTTGCCATTAAATGTATAATTCAGTATGTATAATTGTTTTGTGAAGATGTTTTTTTCTTCATGTATTTCCAGGCTTTTAGAATATAGTAGAATAAGGTTCTACTATACTAATACTACTAGTTTGTCACTATAAGATGCTATCTACCTATATAAAATCTATTTGTTTTTTGTATGAATGCATGTCATTACCATGGTTGTATGTCGTATGGTTGCTTGAGCTCTGTATGGTGCCCAGTGTTCTGCTATGGTGTTCTGCACTCATAGCCACCTTTGGGTTATATTATCTGGCATTTCATTCAGTTGAACAATTCAGATCAACCTAAAACTGAATCAACTCATCCAATCCAATCTGCTGCTTGATTGAAGTCTTAGTCTTGCTTTCTTTACATCTCCCAAGTCCCAATGGCTATTGTAAGTAATATATGCTCATATGTATGTAAATCCGTAGGACCCTATTGTATTGGTTCGAGTAAGGGATGCTAAGGATGAAACATGCACCCATAGGCGGCGCTATAATAAGCGTTTGAACGTGAAAACTTCAAAGCGCTGGCATTGCCGCTGGGAAAGTGCAATATGCATGAGACGTAT
Organism: Bathygadus melanobranchus; assembly: GCA_900302375.1. Taxonomy (NCBI): domain Eukaryota; kingdom Metazoa; phylum Chordata; class Actinopteri; order Gadiformes; family Macrouridae; genus Bathygadus; species Bathygadus melanobranchus. The sequence continues at coordinate 20,411 of OMKP01079546.1, forward strand.
ACTCGCACTATTCCTCATGATGAACAACGTTGTCTGCAACTTATGGAGTCAGACCCTTTGCACTAATAGCAATGACCGCCACCTGACCAAACGCACATATGTGCAAAGTGACTATACGGCCCTCAAATCTAAGCAATTAGATTAAACAGAGATTTACCATTTTATATAAAATATATATTTGATATTTGACGTTTAAACGGCTATGACATTGCGTCACAAAGATAATCGTTTCTTACAACTATATTTGAAATTACAATATTTTACATTAGGCCTACTGGGTAGTCATTTGTAACCCTGTATCCAAGACCCACCCTCATTCCCAGTATTTCTTAAGGACTCCCCCCAAGGGTGTCTGCTTTAATGGGATTTTAAACTGCGCTCCTAACTGTGAAAACTACTTAAACATACTTGATGTAACAGACAATTTATCTCAACGTTAGTTCTACAAAATATAAACCCATTCCAAGTTCAATCATATATTCAGTCCATATCTGCCTTGCGGGAGGTGTCCTTGCACATCAAATGGCTAATGCTAAAAACACCAGACAGCCACGGCCCCAGCCACATAAATCCCATTGGCTATAAGAGGCTTAGAAAATTCCTGCCTTTTTAGTTAGGCCGGTCGAACATTTGTGACACTTATGGAGTGGTTCAAAAGATGAGGGTATTTAATAGAAAGCGTTCCACATAAAACGCGGATATGGCATACAGTATAGGCACTGTCGGTAACCCGACAGTTGTTTGCAGGCAAGGTATTGTAACATCACAACTCGTGAACTAACAAGCAGACCCAGATTTGTATGACGTAACAACGGCACAACCACTCACAATCACTGACTTCTGTAGACCACCAGAATGGGAATTTGGCCGCAGTTGCAATTGTCTTTTCAGTTCTGTCTTCTGTGTTCGCGACCTCTGGGTTCTGTGTCGCGGTCTCCTGTGACACACAAGGAGTTGTCCTTCTTTTATGTTAACGTGATCCTTTGGGAAAAGACAAACATACAACTGGATGAAACAAAAGAAGTCATTGATTATTGTCTGTGAAACACAGTGTCTGTAGAGTGTAGCGGCTGTATGGAGCTTATTGACAGGCAGTTTTATTAATCTTATTACCGGGAGTGGGTCAGGTAACGCGTGTCGTGTGGAGGCAACTTGGTGTCATGATGGTACTCGGATGTCCGGAGAGTAAATGTGATTTTGGTCATTTGTGATGTACATGTCACATTATTTCAGGAGATATTTGGGATTTCTTTTCACTTCATAGGCTCTAGGTGTGCGCATATGCCTGGCCAGCACTGCTTCGACGCACACTATTTACGCTTTAACTTTGAAATATGTGTTAGAATTTGCGTAGGAGAAAGCAGACCATTTTAATCAGTTAGCGGACAGCTTTTTGTGTGCCGCTTTGCCCCTGTATCTGTGCTAACACTGATTATCCTAAGTAGCTTTTACTTCACACCCCATTAGGAAAATATGCCAACGACCTAGGATGAACCGATAAGTGGTTCGCATTATCATTTTGCATGTGCATGTATGGGTTTTCAGGAGTGACTAGCGTCCACATTATTCGACAGTGTGGACGCCGACAATTTCAGCGTAATGCAACTTTTGAGACTCCTTATTTGGTGTGCATATAAGTCACGTTGAAACAACAAATGTGACAACAAAGTAGATTGACAAAGCCAATCTAATTTGTTGTTACATTGCTTACATTTACATGCAAGTGTCCCTTACATAGGTCATTGTATAGATGCTGTTATGAATTTGGCCTAGTGATTTGAGACAGCATAAATCATTACATATCCAAGACCTTTACCATTTACCATTTTACCTTTAACATATCATAAAACAGAATGATAGACACAAATCAGAGGCGAAAAGTGTGTATCCTACCCTCACAGCCAATAGAAGGCTGGCACATTCCCCAGCACAATTTAACACCAGAGAACATACACAAGCTTCTGTTCTTCTCAACAACAACAACAACAACATAATGACAATTCAAATATTGCAGTAATAAACTCTGTACAAAGATTACTATAACACATGTATTTAATAACTGTGTGTGTTATATCTTAAGCATGGTGGACTCAAATATATTACTCAAATTTAAGGCATATAACTACAATTGCATACAAGAACGTTTT
>OMKP01079548.1:5000-20158 GCA_900302375.1 Bathygadus melanobranchus
AGGCGCGACTACGCTGTCAACACATATATTGCTGCGAAGTGAGTGAGTGTCGGTAGATGATTGACTCCTGCATTCACTCCCGCTGAAAGGTTCACGCATGATTTCATTCGTTGAATACCAATCAATTACCGTTGGGAATCATTTATCTTAAACGTCAGGCCCGTGCAGATGGGATTTATTTGTGCTGAATGCGTCGGAGTGTGTTTGCACAAACATGGCTTTGATTAAAAGCCATGAGCGCTTTAGTTTCGATACATCGCAGCTGTGTAATCATTGGTAATTGACAGCACCTGTTGTGTTACTAGGTGATTGATTGTGTTCGACCTGCCTCCTGCGCGTGGACGTCTCTCTGATATATTGTTCTTTATTGGTGATGAGTTCTACTATTCCACTATGTATTTTGTGTGTGTGTGTGTGTGTCTGTAGGTGTGCAAAGAGAGACAGTTGGTGAAACAGCAGTGTAACAGCACTCATGACCAGCTGTGTGAGTGTGCTCCAGGGTTCCACCTAGTGGTCGAGTTCTGCATCATGCACAGCACCTGTCCCCATGGTTACGGCGTGGCGGCACAAGGTAAGACAATAGATAGGATGGTAGGAAATAACACGAGGGACGTTGTAGTTTATAGATATTTGACAATCACTCAACTGATTGTGTGTGTGTGTGTGTGTGTGTGTGTGTGTGTGTCTTTGGACTAATTAACTATGTAATATTATGCAGAAAACATACAACATGCCTGACATTAAGCAACAAAATGAGAGAAGAAACGCTCTGAGACGGTGAGCTCCTTAAAATATCCCACATGTCTGGAGAAATCATAAGGTGGCGGTACGAATCCAAATGTACGCATTCCACCTCACTAAAACGCCCAACAATACAATACAAGACCTTCCAACAATATACTGTAACAATAGATTTGTGTTTGTCGCGGTGGAAAAAATCCCCGATGTATAAACGATATATAAATAAATGTATATAAACGTCAGCCTGTTCCGTCCGTATGTCGGCTGTGATTCGTCGCGTTAGATGAGACTCCACCACACTTTCCACACGCTGGGACATAATACGTGACTTTCTTTCCATCCTGGTTTTACCCGCCTGCCGATGTTATGTTAGCTCGTGAACGGTGACTAATTGGACCCTTCGGTCATTTTCGTTCCCTAATTAGGTTAACTTGACCCCCTGCAATCTGTTTGCTCCACCCATAGAGCCACTGTAGAAATTATGAAATTGATTGTACAATTTAAAATAAAATACAACATCACCCACTTCCCAGAACCAACCCCTGCTCACCGTTAGAGTAGCCAGAGGTGCGTAAAGCTCTGTCGAGTAAATTCCTTGTTTTGCATACGTGCCTCCAGAAAAGCTGTCTCTCGCCAGACAATGTCTTATATCCATTCATGTGGTAGGAAGACCTATGGTTTGTTCATTCATGTGGTAGGAAGACCTATGGTTTGTCGATGTGGGGCCACTTAAGGACGAGTTTGCATTTTTCACGGGGATTCCCCCGTTTGCAGGAGCGCAGGCCTTTGTTATGCAAAGCGCAGGGCTGCGGCTTTGGGATATTTCAGCCACATTTTGAGCCTTGACAGGCCTTGCTTTGGTGTGCACCACAATACACATATTTGACTTGCTGCAATTGTCTCTCAATGGGTCTATTTGTTTGCAACTCTTTGTCTTGTAAGTCTTCGCAAAAGAGGCAACACACACCACGCACATACACACACACAGGCGCGCGCACACACACACACAAACACACAACACACACGCAGACGCTCACATGGACAAAGTCCTGTCGAATTAGGGCATGCCACATCTGACATTGTGTACATAAGTATGTATATAAGTGGATCTGGAACAACTTTACGTTTTGGACGTATAAAATGAGAACGCATGCTTTTTATTTGCCTAAAAGTCCTGATCTGAAGAACACACTTGATTGTATCAATGTTGTGAGGCACAGTGTACAGACTGAGCGGGAAACCGACCGAAAGGTCAAATCTGATAACTGACCACACCGTCTCTCTTCTTGATTCAGAATGAGGATGTGGTGGTTCAGCAACTAGCTTCAATGTGTGGACGTTGTTTATAGAGAGCTCTGTGCTTCATGGAAGCCTTTTAAGTAGATACAAGTGCAGTGTGCACTAAAAGTATTTGACAGCCTGGTACCACCATAGAATCTGGGAATGATCATTTTCGCACAAAGTGTCCATAGGGAAGCGACTTTACTGAGATAGATTTACTAGAAACTTTTCGTAGAGCTATGACCCTGATGTGAGCCCTGGCTATAGATATCAAAGGTATTTTTTCCAAGTCGTTGAAGTCAATGGATTGCAGGATTTCACAAATAAAGACCCATATTCAATTCAAAGAATATAAACGAATCTCGCGGGCTCACCTCCGGTTTTGCCTCAAGATATTCTATTCAGGAAATATGGTCTGGCTGTGCAAGGCCTACCATAACTATGAATACATAACCATGAAAACCAATGAACAAAAGAACGAACAACACATGGGCGATGAATGGATGAACCAATGAATGACGCAACAAAACATCATCTCTTCCAGGAACGCCGGAGAGCGACACGGTGTGCGAGCGTTGCCCGCCCAGCCACTTCTCCAGCGGGGGGTCCTTCACGGAGCCGTGTCGGGCCCACAGGAACTGCAGCGCTGAGGGCCTGAAGCTGCTGAGGGCTGGAAGCTCCTCCAGCGACAGCATCTGTAGCCGTCCGGACAAGAACCCAGCACCGGAGTGCTCTCAGCACCACATAAAGTGCAACACAGGTAACCCCCACCGCACCCCCATGGAGCAATGTCTGAGCATTGACAATATGGATCATGATTTAAGTATGTTGCGAGTTATAATGACAGACATTTGACTGCAAAACACTAACACACTCTTGGGAATGTGTGATGAATGGGATAATAGTGGATTGAACTTGAGATGAGAAACTTTCAAGAAACTTTCCCTACCAACACATAATAAGTGTTCCTATGCGTGGCCATCAGTTCTTGGTTTGGCCTGCTTGCTGTGTTTCTTTTGTTAATGTCCGTCCCAACCCAGCATGGAGTTTGTACGTCCGAGGTGCCAAGGGTAGATTTGGGACACAGTCAACCACTTTGCAACCACTGTGGCGTGTGCTTACATGCACACGCATACACACACAAACACACATGCCTTTATGCGATTTCCTAGTACACCAAACCTCAACTATTAACTCATCCCACCATTCCGAATGTTGATACTGGAATATTTCCAGCACTATCGTTATTTTTCCTATCCCCGGGGATTGGGAATCTCCTTGGTTAAAATTCTTTTCCAGATTCCATTCCATTCTTTTTTTCTCTTTTTTTATATCCCTTCCACTCACATTTCTAAACGCAAAACCAGCAGGGAGAAAAACCCAGCGAGCAGAGCAGACCAAAGGAGATGTTTACGCCACTAATGTCATAACGGCCGCCGTGATTGATCATCCAAACCCTCTTCAACCTCCTTTGCGCCCATAACGATCATTAATTATGACAAAGGAGAGCAGAGAGTCGGGGGCGATGGCGACGAGGCCTGGCTCTTTGTGACTCGGCCATCGCGGCAGAGGCCGACAGTCGCTGTAAGCAAAGGAACCTCAAGCATGATGCAAGATTCCTGTTCCCCTGCAAAACCGCAGCTCCACAACCAAAAAAAAGAAAGAATCCATTCACAAATTGCGTTGCAGCGGGCTGCCGCAGATCGTCTCCAGGAAACACTGAGACCGTTTAACAGTTAGGCTCGGTATGGGTTAGGGTAGAAAAAAGGAACAGAACCATTTCGTCAAATTGGAAGCAGTTGAGGGGGAACCCGGAGTGCGATTCTGGGAAAGCGCCGGAACAGGGGTCAGTTTTAGACCCGGGCCAGCCAAGCTTTCATCACACATCAGAAAGAAAAAAACCAGGCCAGAGGGTCCTTTTACACGTTCTGACAAATGATCACTTGTTCTGCACCAGAACAGCGTCTTTGAAATGCTTTCTGTGCTGCCTATCGATACAGCAATCTCAGACAGTCCTGCCCGGGGCGCTAATAGAGCTGTTGCATCACAGCATCTTCTATATTTGGCAGATTTTATGCATTAAATTAAACTTTGAGTTTGAATATATAAGCAGTTATTATTGGATCTTTGATTTCATATGTTTCAACAAGCTTACCTTAAGTTCTCTCTCTGTCACTGGTCACTCGACCTATAACCCAGGGGTTCCCAAATGTGTTCATGCTGTGACCCACCTGTGGAGGTACTTTTGGACCAGAACCCACCAAATATTTAAAATGACCATGTCAAAATGTCTCTATAGATATTGTTTATCAATATCTTCTATCTTCTGTCTTTAAAACATACTAATGATATCCCATGACCCACTTATGAGTGCCCTTTGAAATCTAACCAGACACCTAGAACCCATGATGTTGACACATCTCTCTCTGTTTGATGACCACATCGTCCATCAGACCTGGTGCTGTGCGAGGAGGCCATCTTCCAGCAGCTGTCGGCTGTACCGGTGGACCGGCTGATAGAGAATCTGCCAGGCCTGCACGTGGACCGCAAGGGCTTGGAGAGGCTGAAGAGGGCCTGCGACCACCAGCAGCAGGTCCTCCAGCTGCTGCGCATGTGGAGGGAGCAGAACCGAGACCAGGACATCATACAAGGTCAGCCATCTTGGAATGGAGAGGTTGTTGACATGTTGGTTTGGGAGGCTTCATCATGCGTGCCCAGGTTAAAACACGTGTTTTAACTCTTTCTTTATTCAAATTTAGGGAAGGCTAGTAAATGAAAATGAAATAATGAACCAGACTCAAATGAAAACTTGAATGCAGTTGAGTTACCATAGCTTCACTTTAATTTGAACTTTTATAAAAATAGTGTGACTCCTTCAGACTCCTCTTAGTCAGAGCCCACAACTCCTCGGTCAGGGCTCCTATGACTAACAGTCAGGTTACTGGTGTCCATTTTAACCTCGTAACTAAACGTGTTTAAACATTTCTTATCACTCAACCATTGGAGTCAGTGCACAATCAATAACTAATAATCCGTAAAGAGTGTTGTTAGTTTAATAACCCGACATGACTCTCCCCTCCCTCTGCCCCAGGCGTGAACCTCTGTAAGAGGAAGGTGTCACGCTGCGGGGGCCTGAGGAACGTGAGCCTGGACCACCTGATCCTACTCTCCAACAGCTTGCCCGGCACCCGGGTGCCTCTCGAGGACGTGTTGTCCTGTCCGCCCAGCCAGCATGTGCTGCAGCTCCTGCACCTGTGGAAGATGGCCAACCGGAACAAGGACCTGGCCAAGGCCCTCAACCACAGCCTGAGGGCGCTGAGGGGCAAGGGGCCGCCGCGGGCCCTGCTCCGCGCCGTCAAGAAGGTGGGCCGCTTGGTGGGCGGCACCAGCGTGCACAAGATTGAGAAGATGTTTGCCGGCGTGCTCAAGGACGACTTGTGCTTCAAAACGCGCAAGCCGCTCAACGAGTAGGCCAGAGAGAAAGAGAGAGAGGGTGTGGTGTAGGAGGGGTGGTGGGGGAGTGCAGGGGTATGTAGAGGCAGACAAAAAAAAAACTATTTTGGAACCGTCAGCGTGTGTACACTTTGACCCATCGGTGCAAACCGCACTGGTGTGCATGGCGACACACACACACACACACACATACACACCCACACACATGTGTGTTCATTGGCAGTACAAAAAGAGTCAACAATCAGTTGTTTTAAATTTGTTGTATCCTCCAAAAAAGGAAGAAGCTCCACTTTGTGGCAAGGTGGGATTTGTCTAAAATCTAACAGAGGAGGTGAGAATGAAAGGGTGGGGATTTCTAATCCTTTTGTTGTGTTGGCGATTAATCTATTGAACTCTAACCGGAAATGAACATTAACGGTCCAACAAAAAAGATTTTCCCTGGACCTGATTAACCTGTCTGTGAAAATGCAAAACAATTAAAGCTGCAAGCAGCCATGTATTCATTCACAGCCCACGCCTGACCACCGACCCCAGCGACCGCCATTTTCCAGCAACACGCAGGGACACGTGTCACAGGCTGAGCCAATTCATCTTCGTGCATTACATCAAACGGGGTGGGGTCGGGCTGTCCTTTTAAGTTTGCCTGCGAATTCTAGCGCCCCTGTGGCCAAAGTGGTACCAAACTTTTTGAGCGCTTGCTTACATGGGGGTAGTATATGTGTGCCAAACGTTTTTATCAATCAGGGTCTGAGCTATAGCTGTTGCCATTTCAGAAGAATAACAATAGGAATCCCTAGAAAAACAAGAGGTATCCACAGTTTCACTTTGTGAATACCTAAAGAGTGACTATTTAAGATGTACATATTACGCTGTTTTATGGTTGAAGGTCAGACAAATATTGTGCTGTTGTCTCACCCTTTGAGAGGAAGGATTTGGTTTCATAATGAAATGTTTTTGTTTCGTTCTACCTGTTCTTTGTTGGATTGATACGTTTGTACTGGACTGCTGACAAGCTCATCTAAAGGATTTGTGTTTTTTGAAAGAAATGTCAGCTTTTAATGAATGTACAAAGGAGTGCAATGGTTTTCTATTTAAAAAAAATGATCATTTTACTTTATTGAATTTGTAAAATCTGTTCTTTTATAATGATTGAAAATACTGGATTCAAATGCTGCAAGTTCATAAAGTTATATTTGTGTGATATTTTGTGGTACTCTTTTATATAGTTAACCATATGGTTCTTTGTTGTATATATGCTTGACTGTTTCCTTTTCTAAGCTTTTGTACCTTTGTGAATATTCAGATGGTCATATTAAAACTTGTTTTCAGGAAATTATCTTCTATGGAAACCCTATAGCAGCGATACGCCTGCACACCACGCATAAAGACCAGTAGACAGCACATTACATCGCCCATTTGACCTCTATTGTGTGAAAGGCATCATGATACATGAAACGGCAGACCATAGACTCACATCTAATAAGGGAAACCTTGTCTGCCATGTATATTAGGCCTAAACATGAGCCGATCCTTAACCCATTTAAAAAATTTACCTGGCCCTTATTTAATCTTATGTAGGGTTAGGGTTAATAATAATAATCATCATCATCATCGCCTTATTATTATTACTATTGGTAATAATAATAATAATCATCATCATCATCATCGTCTTATTATTATTACTATTGGTAATAATAATAATCACAATCATACTAATATAGACAGGTTTAGGGGTGGCCGTGGGAAAAATAACTATCGTTGCAGTCCATGAATTATATAGTAAAATATGGCCGATGTCTCCCTCATGTGGCACAAAAATGCGATCACACCTTGTGCCAAGCAGCTATTAAATATTACATTAAAAAAATCTGTGTATTTAATTTTTACTCCTTATGATCGGCATGTATCAAGAATATACCAACTAGGATATCTGTTTATAATAACAAATACTCAATGATTTCAAAACTTTGTTTGGACTCAAAGGAATAGGCTATCAACATACAACATACAAATACATACATACATACAAATCAGTCATCACTTATTCTGAGATAGCTAAACATTCATAGGCAGTAGGCCACATATCCGCGTCTCAATTTTATTGTGACAGGTTAGTTAGGCTGTAGTTCAAGCATCCTCAAAGTCCGGACTCCGGACCGAACCACAACTGTCTCCGGACTCAGAGCAAATTATACTTTTCATATGTATTATATGTATTATCTGCGAGACATCGCCGCGATGCAACCAATCAAAATTATCCGCTTTCTCCACTGCAAGCAGCGCTCCGCTTGTCCGACTGTCTGTGTGAGGATCTCTACTCTGCTTTGGTCCAATCACATTCAGCGTACCATCATCTCCATGACAACGGAGTTTTTTGTTTTTTTTAACTTTATTTACACAATGGAATTTATAGCTGTCGATCTGCGGTGTCAGCTGTAAGTTCCATTGTGTAAATAAAGTTTAAACGTTAAACAGCGCAGAACAGTTTATGAGTTGACAGCACAGCTAGTTTCGTCAGCAGTTAGCTAGTAGCATAGATTTCGAACGTGAATCAACATAAAATGTCATGTTCAAAGGTGGCCGTCGACAGTGAAAATCGGCAATTAAAAAAGGAATGGATTGCAAAATATGCATTCATCCTCCCTCCAACGAACACCAAACCGATGTGCGTAATATGCCAAGAAACAGTAGCTCTTGTGGAGTGAAACGCCACTATGAAACAAAAGTTATTTTGAAGCGACCTTTCCTCAAAATTCAGTGTCCAGTGTCAGGTAATGGTAACTTTTATTTGATCATTTATATTTACCTGGTCAGTAGAAAGACTGCAGTGTGTGTATCATTTAGTGAATTTTGTAGCATGTGATTGGTTCATTCATGGCTACAGAACACATCAATATGAAAATGAAAATGCTTTTTCACTGATTGCGTGTTTTCAAGGGGAATTAGAGGTTGTTTATCATGGCCCGAGTACATTGTTGAATTTTCAGTGCACACGAGAGCACGCACACCTAGACGGCTATGCCTACAATCATAGAACTAGAGTTATAATAGCATAACTATCTGATGAGGTCATCATATGACATAAACTGACTGACAGTAGCCAGGTCATTTTATTTATAGCTAAATTATTAATTGTTAAATGTTCTTCTTGAGAAGGGCCATGGCCTTCACAAAAAACAAAATACACCCTGACAAAAGGGCTAGCGCTCTGGCAACCTCAGGCTCTGTGACATGAGAATAATGAAGGCGCACAGGTTAAACCAGCCATCACCACATACAATCAAGGGAGAGGTTCTATTGTAAACATTACTATAACCTTTACTATACTTTACATTATAATCTGTAGTTTTGCTCCCCAAAGAAGTATCTTAGCACTTACAAATCTTAAACTGGCTTCACCTAGATGCTACATTGGTATGGAGTAATTCAGGGTCTTTCCTCACACAGAATGGAAGACTCAGAAGTTGTTTTGTTTGAGGTTTTTCTGACCCCACCCAGACCCTGGCGGGTCGTCACAGGTCCACCCCCAGGCGATTTATTTCATCCAGGACAAAGTCCATGTCAGCGGTGCCGACCCGAGGACTGATAATTATCATTCTGAAGAAGTTGGCGTTGCCTCCATGAGACTGGTAGGACACCATCATGCTGCCCTTCTTCATCATGCGCTCCTTCACCTTCGGGGCCACCTTGAGGAAGAGCAGATGGAGATGATAGGGCTTGTACATCAGAATGCATCATGGGATTGTTTGTTGGTCATATTGAGAGGACTCAAGAGAGTTGCAGTACTAAATCGACGTAAATATACCGCAAACTGAATGAAAACGTTTTGCTACGTCTCACTTGAGAACCGCGGTGGCAGTTCAAACACAACATATGTCTCCTCACAATGACAAATCATTTTGCGATTAGTGTGTGTCTAAAAGAAATGTACTTACATTTTCCCAGTTACTCATCACCATTTATTGTAATTTAATACTCACAGCATGAACCTTTTGCCAGAACTCAGGGCTTTCTGGAATGTTCCTCAGACTTGGTGGAATATACCAAAAGCAAACATTTGCATATTCAGGCTGAAGGAGACACAATTGCACCTGATTAACAGATTGCAATAATAAAGTGTTGTTGAATGATTAAGAAGAAAAGATATATTCTACATATATATATATATATATAGTACCTCCATCAAGAGACGAAAGCCCTCTCTCTTCTTAATTTCCTCTGTGAGGTATCTGGTAGAACATTGAAATAAAGAACATATAAACAAAGGAGGATTCACTTCTCTCTGTACTAATGAGTGAAATTACAAAAATCAATCCTACATTTTACAACTGACAACAACTGGGACTGGACTAGAGTTATAGGCTCGTATCACTGATATGGTTAGGCTAATGCTCTAGTATGCATTGCATTCTTAAAAAAAGTTTGTCTAATTAGTATTCAACAGTGTCCCAAACGTGTGCATCATTGCAGGTTGGAATGAAGGGTTGCATTAACAATACTTTACAATGCTGTGCTTGGTCACCATAAGTAACCTATTCTCTAGACATGGCTTATAGTTCAAACAGAAAAGGCCATCTGAGGTCACTAAAGACCAAGCAGAATAGGAATACTGCCATGACCTGGACACATTGCACCCAGAGCCCTAAATAGACTTACATCCAAACTAGTCCCAAGCAAAGTTAAAAATAACAACCATGCTCGACCCGAGCAGCATGAGAGTAAAAGGCACTACCTAATTAAGTCCTTCAGTCTACACAGCTTAAATGGCAAATGGATTGCATTTATATAGCGATTTTATCCAAAGCGCTTTACATTGCCTCACATTCACCTATTCATACACCGACGGCGGTGTAAACCATGCAAGGCAACAGCCAGCTTGTCGGGAGCAGTTAGGGTTCGGTGTCTTGCTCAGGGACACCTCAACACTAAGCTAGGGGGAGCCGGGGATCGAACCAGCAACCGCTCGGTTGCCAGACAACCGCTGAGCTACTGCCGCCCAAACCTTAAAACAACTTATTGTAGAAAAGGGATCTAGTGGTTTACATGACAGCGCTACAGAGTGATCCATGTCGAAATCCCACCTCAAATGCATGTTTTAAAAAAACGCAGGATAAGTGTGCATAACTGGCTGTTATTCCAAAACGCAACATGTTCCAATGTTTAGGGAGGGTGGCACAGTAGGACAGCACGCCAGGTTACAAACTACAAATAGTCAGACGGAAATGTGTCACCCCTCGTAAACGGCGGCTGGCACTGACTATATAAATCCCTCATCAGAGATCGATCAGATGTACCAATAATAAGGGCACACACTGGAAACGCTGTAGACAATCATCAACTGTGATCATACAGTTGACTAACTGTGATCATACAGTTGGCTATGGGGAATGTGATCAAAGGTAAAAAGGGTATGTTTTGTTCCATCATACTAACTGGGCCATTTCGAGGGCTCTGTCCACCCTGTGCTCCAGCCCTCTGGTCCCCAAGGCCTTCCACATGAGCCAGAACCTGAAGACGTCTGCTTTGCGGCCACACTGAATGCTCTTGTCACCGGTATCATAACTTATGTCGTAGAACTTGTCTGTCTGGAAGAGGTACGAGGCGTTGGCTGAGTGACAGCGTTCCAGAAGACCCTACAGGATGCCGAGGCGAATAATACAAGGATGGAAGATGAGACATTGTATGTATTATCATGTTTATCTTCCAACTAAGATTTACAAAATACAGATCCAGATGTTATTCAAATGACTCTCACTTTGTCATGGTGTGTTACAGTGGAGCGAGCAAAGACCAACAGAACAAACCTTAATGTTAATAAACAATGTCAACCATGACATTGTAACTGAAGGGTGAACATCAATTGCATCAACAGAATGACATACAAATCTGCAGTGTACAGTAGACACAGTTTGTCAGTATCCGTTTTTTAGGCACCTCCCACCCCCATATGTGCCTCCAGGAGATATCTCTCTAGCCCTCTGATTGGTCCAGCGTCATACCCATGGGACATGACCAGGTAGCAGGGGGGGTTCTTACCGTTTTGTCCCTGACCAAGAAAGCGCTGCACTGCTGGCCGGCCATCAGCATCTTGTGGGGGTTCCACGCCACAGAGTTGGCCCTGCCGTGGAGACACGTAACACAGTGAACTGTGAGCGTGTGTTTAGTAAACACAACCACGACAAAGACAGACGCACTTTCACACTTGTGTGTACATGACAACACTGAACAGTCAGTGTTGATCAGACGAGGTTCGAATTTTCAGGCAACTGAAATAGAATTTTGTGATGATAATACTAGTGTACTTACCTGCATTTACCTGAATTTCCCTCCCAGGATTAATAAAAAGTGTTCCTATCTTGTCATAATACCATTGGTGTTGTTCGGTGTAGTTACCGGGGCGTATTCCACTACACTTGTCTTTCCGGACATAGATACACTTCGCCAAATCGTGTAGTTTAATCAAAATGCAAGTGTGTTCCTTCCTATACTCACCTGTGGATCCCCTTCAGCAGGTGCTTGTGTCGGCTAGACACCAGAGCTGCTCCACCCCAGCATGCCTGAAGGATGAAACCAACACAACAGCAATACATGTGATGGAAAGAAATATGTCAAATCCATGTGACACAATGTGAAATGTTGGAAAACCAACAATACGCAGTGTTGGGTAAGCTACTTGGAAAGTGTAGTTCAGTTCAATTGTTTATTAAAGGGGCAACCTAGTTTTCAACATGGTAATATGTCTATGATCGTCTCCGCCAACCAGTGTGTGAACGTTCCACTCTGCTCCACACCCAGCTGGGGTTAGGGTTAGGGTTAGGGATAAGCTCCGACATCACAATGAAGGGACACCGGGTGTGTGTGGATGTGTGGAGCTCTGTCTGGGCAGCATGATTGCATTGATGTTGATGGCTGGGTCCGAGGGAGGGTTAAGCTCCTCGGACACTTGTAATACAACGCCGCGTGTGTGTCTGGAGAGCGGGTGTCGTTAAAAACAGTGACACTACCACTACGGCAATTAAGAAATGCAGTCAAGCTAGTAGCGGCGCCATGGTAGCAACACTGACGTTATAACACTGACATTAGGTGACACATTAGTGGATCCTGCGGTATTCTCTCTCCATCGGAATGCATGAGAACTCACGTCAACATGCAGCCACAGGTTCTGTTGCTCACAGATGTCCGCCAGTTCTTCTATCGGGTCGAAGGATCCCAGTACTGTCGTTCCGGCTGTGGCACTGACCATGAAGGGTACTGCTCCCTGAAAACACCCGCCACACACACACACACAGTTTAAGTTTCACACCACGACGAAATATTTTGGCCACATGAAGGAAATGCAAAACAAGGGTAGCAACAAAGGGTTTCTGTATATGTTTTAGTTTTTAGAGGACAACTGTAATCCAAGTCTGGAGGATACTCTCCCACCTCTACATGTACAGAGAGTATCCTGACCGTACAGCAGCTGCTGTGCTTCACCGAGTCACTTCATCGAGTCTCTTACGGACGTCAGCACTTTAGGGGGACTAAAGCCTGCTAAAGGCCACGTTGCCTGAGGCCGAGATCTGTAAGCTCGTAATTGGCGAACACAAACTCGGCCAGCAGCAGTTAACTGTAAAACATTGTTTGAAAAGCAAGTTCAAAGCATGACAGGGTAGACTGTAGAAATACACTTATTAGAATCCCCTTCTAAAAGCTTCATCCACTCGTGCGAACGAGTTTCCTTCGGTAGAATATCGCCATGAAGAAACTGGAAACAAGCTGTAACTCCACCCCTTGCAGTCCAGGTTTGTTCCAGACAGTAACACCCCAACCTCGGAAGAAAAGGAGACTATGCCCCTTTTGGTTCCGACTGATTGCCAATGCAACTCAGACAGATGACACCTGGCTTTATCTTCAGGGATCACAGCCACCCCCACCATACTGTTCAGCCCACTACTACCTGGCAATCAGTCGCAGGGTGAGCCACTACCAATGGTCAGATCTCTTATGCACTTGTCACAGTATATGCTGCATACTACATTAATACAATCAGGGAAAGGTATCATTTAATCTTCCAATGTTGAGCCTGGTGTGAGTGTGTTAGCGTAACCCTTAACCCCACACTCACCTCACTTTTGGCTGCTCGGATCTGCTTCTCCAGCTCCATGGGGATCATTTTCCCCCTTGGAAAATATGAATATGAATGAATAACTGAAATACTTGAGACAAACAATGTATTATCATTCACTGGTCATTCATTGGTCAAGGCGCCTCGCTTTCGCAGAACACAGTGAAGGGCTGGGAAATGGTGGAGAAAGGAGGATGTTGTCATATCACGTCAAAAACCAGCAAACCTTTTGTCGGCTGGTACCACGTAAACGTTCTTGGTGCCGATTCCAAGGACGGCTGCCGCCTTGGCAACAGAATAATGGCACTGAAAAGACAAAGCAACATTCATTAAGAGTCCTTGTCTCTGCTAATGCAAGTGGTTCCGTCCCCACAGTTCAATGGCACACGTTAAGAATGCATTTCTTTGGACTAAAGCACCGGACTAAAGACAAACGTGCTATTTCATGGTACTTTTCCACTACAAAGACCATGGGAAGATGCACACCCGGTGTTGTCACAACATTCCCCACCAACATCTGAACATTAGCATGAGAGTGTAATGCTTTCTTGGAAACAAAGACCAAATCTGTATGTTGTACTTGTAACATTGTACTTCTTTATACTTTGCTGTATGCAAAATATTAAGACTTTGTGTCCCATGCAGTAACTCTTCTTTCAATCAAGTATCACTATGTATAGCTGCTTTATCAGTGTGAACGTCATCAAATATTTAATCATCAGGATCCATGGCAGAATGTTTAGGAATCTTACACTGACAATACCTTTCTTCTCACCGATTGTCTTTAGCACCGTCTATGAGTTCATTTGGCACTGGTGGCTTCATATCTTATCAATGGCATTTACTGAGGTAATTAATCAATACGTTCATTTAATACGTTAGTTATTTGATTGGGATTACATAAATAGAGAGAGATTATATAAAGCATGCATTGTTGAAGCACGTATACGTTATCAGTTATTATTCGTAAATCAAATATATTAGAAATCATGATTTCATCGTTCTTATCGTAAATACAGACTTTTAAAAATGAAATGCAAGGCTACGATACACATTCTTACATTTTCTGTTGAATACTCGTAACTCGTAACGCATAGTACCATTCACTGCCAGCAATTGGCCTTTCTAAAGATAAATGGACTGGATTTATATAGCGCTTTTATCCAAAGCGCTTTACATTTGCCTCACATTCACCCATTCATACACCGACGGCGGTGTCAACCATGCAAGGTAACAACCAGCTCGTCGGGAGCAGTTAGGGTTAGGTGTCTTGCTCAGGGACACCTCGACAATTAGCTAGGCGGAGCCGGGGATCAAACCAGCCATACCCCCTGAGCTACTGTCGTTAAAGATAAGCGTTAGCCTCTCTCAAAACAGTCTAGAAAGCAGCAGGAATATAATTTATTATATTATAGAAAATATAGTAGATTCAGGGCAATCATTTTCTCTTCATAGCTTTATGGCAGGTTTATTACCATAGCTAAGCATCATTAACTTTATGATAAAGAAATGTAGCTCTATCTAATTCTGGATCTTAGACACAATTTGCATATGTGAACATGTTGCATAATTTATC